>UCOH01010520.1:0-112538 GCA_900474275.1 Synergus japonicus
TCGATTATACACTCATACAATACATTCCGCCTCACTCACCTCACAAAGCAATGCGATGGTAGGAATACCTCGACCGATGATATGATGCGAATTTTAGATCCTTTTTCCTGCGTTCGATGGTTGGTGCCACTCCTGATGATCGTCCCTTATATTCACAATACACGGGCGTCCCCGTAAGTCAAATTAATTAATATGTATCTATCCTCGATGCTATCTCAGGGTAAGTATCCCTTTGTTCTTTCACATTCACAGGTGCACTCTTATTTGAACGCGGTACCGCTGTCTTTCAACGGTCACTCAGACCGGCTCTTGATTTTCCCCCGCACGCAGCGGCCTCAGATTCTTCCGGGAAAAAGCCCTTCTTTTCTGGGGTCAACTGCTTTTCTTGATTTTGCAAAATCCCCCTCTTCTGAGTTAGTCCTTATCCCCGTAGGCTACTCAGTTCACCCACGGATGATAAGACTTGTGGGCCCTGTTCTACCGAGCCATTACAGGCTCGAGCATTTCAAGTCCACCTGAAAAGTTGACAGAATTAGACAGACGCGCAACAAGCGTCTCAAAATAGTGGGTGTCGGGAGCCACTCTACACATTAAAAATTAATAAAAAAAAAGTAAAAGAACAGATTAAAACCCCTCAAAAAGTGCGTTCATTGTGGAATTGTATTATCCTTCTAATAATTTCGACATACATGCATATTACAAGTAGGTATACTCGAAATGCTGTCTGGGTGTCTTAACCCCGTTATTGTTGCGCCCCTGGGATCTGAGTTTTTCTACATGAGAAATTTCCAAATTCCATCAGCCTTAATAGTTGATGAGAGAATTCTTTTTATAAAATTAAAATTCTAATTTTTATATTTCTTCTACACTCAGTTCTTATTTTTGTAAATGATAAGGCAACAACCTACAACTTTTTCTGGTCGGCTTCTTTATTTTTCAGCATCCAAGCTCCTTTAATTCTGATGAAGTCTGCTATTATAAAATCTGAAAAAACAAATAAATAAAATCAAAAATTCAAAAATATTACGTACCGTACCGGATAAACCGGTACGGTGGAAACCTAGTTTGCTATATGCGAATAAATACCGGATATGTTTCGGATAGAAACGCACTTTCGAATCTTCTTATAGAGACCTGGCTGAACCCAGGTTGAAACTTATTTTTGTATTTCATTTCTGGTTCCATTCGTCGGATAGGAACCAAGTAGGATCAGGTAGAAGTTTATTTTGTTCTTAACGATTTTCATCAATTCAAAGTACCGTATAGTAATCTGATATAGCCCGGGTATAACCCTAATTAGATATTTGTAAACAGTGAGCGGGTATGTACCAGATAGAAACGCACTTTCGAATTTCCTTATAGAGACCTGGTTATCCCGGGTTGAAACTTATTTTTGTATTTAATTTCTAGTTCTATTCGTCGGATAGGTACCGGGTGAGACGGGGTAGAGATGGATTTTGTTCTGAACGATTCACACCAATTCAAAGTGCCATATAATAACTTAATAAAGTCCGAGTAGAACTCTAATTGAACAGCGACCGGGTATGCACCGGATAGAAACGTATTTTCGAATTTTCTTATAGAGGCTTTAAGAAGCCTGGTTAAAACTTACTTTTGTGTTTGAATATTTTATTTCTGATCACATTCACCGGATAGGAACCAGGTACACGTGGGTAGAACGCGCAAATTTATATCACAGTCCGGTTTAAAACCGTATCAAACCGGATAAGACTCCAAATGGGTATTTACTCGGTTTATATCCGGTTTCTATTTGATTTCAACGAGGCATTTTAAGCAGGGGTACCCAACGGTCGACTCAGAAATTTTTATGAGATAGTCTTGAAACTATAAAGAATATCTTAATCCTTGAAAAAATTATTTTTAAGAGTCTTATTTTCCATAAAAAGCAATTGCGCATTTATTAGATAAAAAAAAAAACAATAATTTTTTTCACTCATCTAAATCACACAAAAAGAATATTGCAGACGATTTTATTTTTCAGATGTAAATATAATATGGAATGACCCATTTATTACTCCTACTTGCTCTCAACGGCCTCATAGATTTCATGCTTTGCTTCCTTTTTGTTTTAATGAGGCGTAAAAAATTTACTCATTTCATATAAAATGCACTTATATCATCCAAGCTATTTTTTAAAAATAATTATACATGTTCACTTTGTTTAGAAATAAACAAAAATAACTCAAAAATAAAATACTTAGATTGTTATTCATGCCTGAAATTCCCGCCATGTCTGTTTTACCGATAATTGAGTTGACGCCATGACGCGTAGTGGAAAGCGCACTTTCGTCTGCCGCCAAGTAGCAGACGACGATGGTACATACAGTCCACGCAAAATAAATTCCTCGTGCGTCCTCTTTTCGTGTCGGATTCGTAATTGTATTTTTTCGCAATTTTCACTGTTTCTCGCGTTGTTGAGTGATATAAAGTGACAAATAAAGACCTTCGTGGCAATAAAAACATGTAAAAAAATCGGGAGAGCAAATCGAGTGCGGATAATTGTAAAAAAAAAAGAATTTTTTAATACAGGTAGGTCTTCTGTCACTTATATTAAAAACTTACATTAAAAAGTTCTCCCCCTTTTTTTAAAAAATTAAGCCAATACATATACTCCTGCCACATTAGAGTTTTTTGAGGCACAAATAAATTTAATTTTGATCCAATTTGCTCCTCAAATACGATCGAATGGAATTGATGTGCAAATGCACGGCAAAATTGCGACGTTGCAAAAAAGTAGCAATTTTTCCTGCTAAGTCCATCGCCCTGAAGTAAGTTAAAAACTATCAAGATTTTGCTTAAAATTAATTTTGTCTATTTTTAAGGATGTTATTGCAAAAAAAAAAAACGCCAAATATCAACGTTTTTTAAAAATGGCAATAACTTTTGAAATATTGAACATTTTACAAATTTGTTGGGCTCATTTTAAGGCTGTTGCAGGAAAGTTGAAAAATGGTGAAATTTGAAAGTACACTCTAACCTGCAGGACAAATTTCGTCGACTTTTTAAGGACACAGGAAGGACTTTTTAAAAGTTTTTTCAAATCCTGAAGGGAAAGCACGCTCAAACTTAGGGGACTTGGTTTTTCGATTTTTTATTAGAGGAAAATATCGGCGTAATTCAATAATTTTACCTTGTACATTTACCGATGTGTCTCACATGCACATTGACAGCAATGGACAAAATGGCCGGCGTCGTTTAATACTGGCAGGTGAAATTATTGAATTACGCCGATATTATCCTCTAATCAAAAAGCGAAACACCAAGTCCTCTAAGTTTGAGCCTGCTTTCCCTTCAGGACTTGAAAAAACTTTTAAATAGTCTTTATTCCTGTGGCCTCAAAAAATCGACAAAATTTGCCCTGCAAATTAGGATATTCTACAGCCTTGGCGGAAGGTTCGGATAGAAAAAAATGTATTTTTTTGAATCAATTTCATTCCGGAATTTGTATCCGAAGCCAACAGTTTCATTTCGATCTAATCCGAAGTCCGATCAAAGATTTCTATCCTAATCAATCCGAGGTCGATCTTAGGATTCCTATCCGACTGAATCCGAAGTTAAAGAAAAAATTTTTATCCGAATGAAACCGATTTAATAACAAGTCAAAGAAAGGATTTCAATTCGAATGAATCAGATCTAATTTGTTGGTTTAAGGAAGGATTTCAATCCGATTAAATCCGAGATCGAAGCAAGAATTCCAATCTAAAGTGAAGGATGCTGTTCAGTGACATATTTGCACATACATTTTTTTTAAATATAAATTTTATTTTTGAGTAATTAGTCACAACTTTTTCGGACTCATTCGGATTGGAAAGGATAGAAAATAAGTTCGGATTGGTTTCGGATTCATTCGAATTAAAGGATTGAAATTAATTCGCATTGATTTCGGATTAATTAGGATTGAAGGCATGGATTGAAAAGGATTAAACGGTAACTTCAGTTTAGAACTACGGATAGAAAAGGATTAAAATTCGTTCGTTCGTTGGGATTGATTCGGATTGGGATAACGGATTGAAAAGTGTGGATGGATTGAATATCGGATTAATTCGCACTGAAACTTTTGTAGGTTACGGATTGAAAAGGATTGAAAGTATTTCGGAATTCATTCGGATTGAATTTGGAGTTGAGACACAGATTAAAATGAATTAAAAAGGATTGAAAACATCCTTCGGATTAGATCGGAATGAAACTGTTTGGTTCGGACACAAATTCCGGAATGATTCGGAAATTTTCGGATTGGTTCGGAATGAATTTCAATCCGAACCTTCCGCCAGGGAAATTTCTTGACCCTTCTGCAACAGCCTTAAAGGCAAAGTTCTTTGTAATCTAAAAACTTATTGGTATAATTTAAAAATTATTCCCTTGCATTGAGTGAGGACTTAAAATTGGCGCAAAAAAAATTGGACATATTTGAATATTTTTCCTGTAGAGATAAATAATTGTATATAATAAAAGAAATAATTAATCCTGAAGTTTCTGCAAAAATATATTAAAATTTACATTCACTTGATTTTTATTATTATTTCCCCAACTAATCAGGAAATGATTTTAAACGTTTCACATACTTTAAATCAAAATTGAAGTCCTTGTACAATGCAGAGGAATAATTGTGTTTATCATATTGTGATCTGGCATATTTTGCAATATCTTCTTAAAAAATGGAACAGTCACTACGTCCTGGGTTAATTTGGAGCGGAATTTCGATAGCTTTTAACTTACTCGAAAGAAGAAATGTAATCTTTGATGTAATTAAATTTAAGAGAACTTAAACAGTAATGGAAAATGGGTGGTTGCATATTTCTAACAGGCAGTGTATGTAGCTATGTTCAACCCTCCCGTATTCTCCTAAAATAATTGCAAATAATAAATACTTCTTTTTAATGAAATTGTTTAACCGAAATGAAATAGACAAGGGTGAATTTGAATAGAAAAAATCTGCCCGCTTCGCGGGCAAATTCTCATCGCGCGCTTCGCGCGCAGCTCGCTTCGCTCGCAAAATTGAGCGCGTCTACGGCGCGCGGCGGACCAATATAGTTCGATCGTCGCGCTTCGCGCTCCGTGATGCGCGCTTCGCACGCTTGCGCCCTTCGGGCGCTTATTTTTTTTTATTTAAGTTACTACAACAGAAATTGCATACTAAAACTAATTTACTTAAAGTTCTATCGACCTTAAGGAGAACATTCTCATCAGGGCACTCGCGCTTCGCGCTCGACTCAAATCTAATACTTCCTCTGATGAGAATGTAAAAATATTTGATATTATTAAAAGTACTTTTTACGTTTAAATGGAAAACTATTTATCCTACTGAAAAATGGTCGAAAGAGAACATGTAGATCTTTTTTAGACTAATAATTATGTTTACTATCATTTTCTCTATATTTTGCGTTATTTTTGAATTTTTATCCAAAATAGCTGGCTAATGAACTTGACCTTCATTTTAGGACACTAAAAGAGTATACCAAAGGACAATCCAATCGGTCGATTCTTTCGAAAGTTATCGTGCTCACAAACTAAAAATCTACAGACAGACACACAGACACACAGACACACAGACAGACAGACAGACACATTCGTAAAAACATGTTTTTCGGGTTCAGGGGGTCCCAAAACGTGGACATTTGACAAAAACTGGGGGGGTCAAATTTTACACAAATCTAATACCTTCTCTGATGAGAATGTAAAAAGTTAATCTGAGACTGATTAGAAGACGTTGAAAGAGATAGGTTTAGAACTAGGTTGGAATAGAAATTAAGGTATTGAAAAACATAGGAGTGAATTTTAATTTACGAGGAGATAGAAAAAGATAAATAGGGATCGGCGAGTGTTTGAAGGGATAGAAAAGTGGGGATTAAAAGAAATAGCGAATTTTGATTGAAAAGATGATAGAAAGATATAGACTAGAATAGACACGAGATAGAATGGAATAGAGAAGTAGGAATTGAAAGAGGTAGGAACGAATTGAGTTTGAAAAGGAAATAGAAAGAGATGGACAAGAATAGGCGGGAGATAGGAAGGAATAGAGAAGTAAGTATTGAAGGAGATAAGAGCTATTTTGAGTAACAAGGAGATAGAAAGAGATAGACTGTAATAGGCGAGAAATAAATAGAGATAGAGAAGTGCGGATTCAAAAATATAGAGCAATCATTGATTGAAAAGGCAATAGAAAGAGATAGATGGGGATAGACAATAGATTGAAAGAGGTAGAGAAGTGAGGATCGAAAGAGATAGGCGTGGATGTGGATTAATATAGAGATAGAAAGGGATATGATTTTTATCTCTTTACTTCCAGCAGGGTACCCTATTGTAGCTTATGTTCTACCATCAAGGATAAAGCGGAGTTACACTTGGTGGTCCAATTTCTCCCTAGTAGGCGATATTTATTTATTGGTTCCGTTGTTCTATAACAACTCTAGTCCTTTGGCATTCGATTCACTCTCGCATGTCAGTTTCTCCCACGATTCACTTATATGTTCAGTATTTACACCAAAATTACACAAATGGCTTTTAACCGAAGTGAGTGAGAGCAATCAGATTTCAACACTCCTTCTTGTGTATTTTAATATAATTACAGAAACCTATTATCTAGAATAGAGATTCCCACTCGTTTTGAGATTCGAGTATGAATATCTTTCCAGTGTGACTTTTTCACAAAGAAATATATAAGGATATGTCTTTGAAATTTGGATTCGCTGTTATTTTGCACACCGATTGTCGATGTAGAAGTTCGTTAACTTCTGGGAATCATTTTTGAATTTATCTACTTGAATTAGATAAGTCTTATCAGTCCTTTAGTAGAGTATCCGCGAGCGAATTCCCACACTTTTCACTTTTTACACTGTTTACAGTGATGCACTCAAAACATGCCGTATCCAAAAAGTAAAAAATAATTCCTTTAGGATAACCAAAGAAAGCTGATGAATTTTATTCAGCCAAGTAAGGTTTGAAATAATTCAGGAGATTGGAATTCTTTGTCCTCAAAATCGAGTAGAATTTTTTTGCATTTTTCCATAGCTAATCATCTTAAAAATAAGTACCGAAAATTTGAAATCATAAATAGTTATTAAATGGGATCACTTTAAAGCGGAACTGTTCATTAGTGCTAAGATAATTGCGGGCTAGAAAATAAACAAAAAAACATTTTGAAACAAATTTTAAAATGAATGAAAATCCTTCATACAACCATAAGAAAGGCTCCAGAGCAAAACAGGTTATCAAATCGCGCAATAAGAAGAGAAAATCTACCGCAAATCAAATCTGTGTTGAAAACTTTAAATCTCTTTTTTTAAAATTTCACATTTTTAAAATCGGATGATGGTGTAGCTCGAAAAGTAATCATCCAATCGACTTCAAATTTTTACACAGTCTTTATTATATGTTTATACAAAGGATGGATCTCCAACTTTTTGTTATATAAAAAATCACAACTTTTATAAACAAAAAACGAGCGTTTTTTTAAGTGATATTTGAAATTTTTTTCAAAACTACGCCATTTTTATAATTTTTAATATTTTCAAAAGCTAGAGGTCCATTCTCTAGAGAAACTCATGCAGTTTACTAAAAATTTTTTTCTTGTTTCGAGCATCCTAGTATGGACGACACCGTCAAGGTGCAGTCCCATGTCGGCAGAAAACGTCGGCGTAAAGCAGAAACTAATGAGAGTGAAAGAGACAAATATATCTGCCTATCTCTGTCACTCTCATAAGTTTCTGCTTTACATTGACGTTTTCTGCCGACATGGGACTGTACCATCACCCGTATTTCAACTTTTTTTAAAGGACTTTTGCGTTTTGCCTTGTATCTCCGCTTCCAATGAATTTTTTTTTGGGACAACAATTTTATGATAAATACGTGAAAACATGTACAATATACTGCAAAAATTTTAGAAAGATTAAACTTGTAGTTTTCTTTTTTTAAATCTTCAAAAATTACTGTTCTTTTCGTCCGAGAATTCTATATATTATACTATTATATAATTATGATTTCGTTCATTTGTATTTGGGAATTCAGTTCATGTTTCGAGGCTTGCTCAGTTATTTATCGCCGAGGTGTTGCGTTAGCAGCTCAGGTTACCGTTGCCAGTGACGTCAGAAAATATTTTTGATATACTTAATTCATTTATTTAGATCTTTTGTGAAAATTAATGAAGCAATCTTGTTAATGTTAAATGCCTTTAAAAATTTTATAAAAAATAAAACTGAATATTTTCGTAGGGCTGGTACGTAACAGCTTATAATTTTAAAACTGGAGGAATTTAAAATTCCTTTAGCAGATTTTACATAATATTTAGTTCCAGTCCACAGAGATGGGAAATATTAAAGAATAAAATAAACTGTTATCTGCATTCAACCTCCAAAAGTCGCTGGTTGGTCAGAATTAACACCGTAAAACCACGTGCTGCTCATCTTTCAGGAGTGACAGAAGCACTGGAAGAATTATCATTATTGAAGTGATGTGAATGGACTCAAAAAATATGTACGAACATTTAATTGTTTACTTATGGCATCGATTTGGGTGTAAGTTTTAAAAGTTATTGACATTGTGAATAAAGTAATTCAGGCGCGAGGGGCAACGCTTGATATCACGTATAAAAATTTAATCAAGTTGGTTGTATAGAGTTGTAAGCTTTGCGTGATGAAGAGTGGGAGAAAATTTGGAAAGAAGCTCTCACTGTGGCAAAAACGACGAGGTCAACCACGAAGACTCCGAAGATGAAATACTCTGCTGCATCAGATGTGAAATTCAAACGAGAAGAGTGTACTGTTATTTTAGGCAATGTAATTCGGGATGTAAGTGAGCGGTTTGAAGTAACAAACGAACTTAATAATAGTTACTCTTTTCTTTGAGAGTTTCGCACTTTATCAGAAAACGAAATAAAAAAACAAGCAACTGATGATATGGTGAACATATACACCACAAACCTGAAGTATGAGCTTGTGGATGAAATTAAAATGTTGAAATCCATTTTACCATTTTTTTTTTGCAAATTTCGGTGAAGTAACTCTGCAACCTTTATAGTTACTCAATGCTCTTCAAAGAATTAACTTCACTTCTTTGTTTCCAAATTTGTGCATCTTTTTGGCAATCCCCGCAACAGTGGTTAGTGCTGAGAGATCATTTTCTGCTTTAAAACGTATAAAAAATGTCCTGCATTCAACAATGTGTCAGGACAGGCTGTCCAGTCTAGGTGTAGGGTGCTGTGGACAGACGTGGGCCACAGGTTGGAGTGGGCCACCCGAATAACTGTAAGACTAGTGACATGTATGTCAAACCGCGCACATCATTTATCGTATTTTGACACGAGCTCACTTTTCATAAGCATTCGGGGGTTACAAACCTATTCTCGCACTGTACAGAGAAACGTGCTGAGAATTTCGCCGATAAAGTTTTTACCCTTGTACGCTTTCACGCGATTTGTCATCGCATTTTCACGAGAAAAGTTAAGGTAAATATGCAATATGTTAGTTGAATATATAATCTTCGAAATGCAAAGTGATTTTTGCCCATTATTTACATTGTGTTTTTGTGGGATGCATATGCAAAAAAAGGCGCTTGTAGATAGAAGTGGGCCACTATTTGTGGACAGACATCGGCCACTTGAGTAATGCCGTTCTTTGCACAGTAAAGTGTTTTTATTAATTATGCAAATGTCTTATTTACTTATTTTTATCATTTCAGCCATCATGCCTCCCAAAAAAAGAAGGAAACCCCTATAAAAGAGATTAATTATAAGAAATTGATTGCTGCCACTTTAACCATTTTAACCCTCATTTCGCGTCAACTATTTTGAATTTTGCAAATTTGACAACGGATTCGTAATCAGCGTCTTTGAAAACCCTCAGGACAAGAATTTGTAGCAAATCGCAGCATTTTTTCAGATAAAAATTTACGTGGCCCACTTCTCCCTACAATTTCGGAAAACACGGAAAATACACTTTTTTCAGATAATAAAGAAAAATACTTCAAAACTTAATTTAAAAAATCTGCTATGATGGAAAGTTGCGTCTTGGGATACTCTTGCGACTAACAAAAAGAAAAAAAAATTAATTTTTCATCATTTTACAACCAAAAATAAAAACGTGGCCCCCTTCTGTCTACATCACCCTACTGTTTGTGGAAGTTCAACTTGCAAGAATAGCCAACATGGAAGTTATTATTGATGATTTGGCTTCAAAGAAGGCTAAGGAAGCTAATATTTAAGAGCACGGTATGATATCAGTCTATTGTCCTAATTGGAAACTAGGGTTTGATATAATTAAATATCGTTTATAAATAAGCGTCAGAGTAAAGGGTGGGAAGGGAGGTCCGGAAAAGCTCTCGGCGGCCTTGCAAGTCAGCATTTCAATACCGTAAGAGGACTCAAACTAGGAAGCAGTAATAGTTTCCTGAAGGAATATAAAGGTATTAGTTATCAAGGAGCGTCACCTGTAAGTGCCTGTAAGCAGGATAAGTTACAGGGTTGAATGTCGGAGTAATAAACATAATAGCCATAAATAACTCTCTATTCGAATCGTTTGGGATTTTAGTGTTTCGACAAAAAAATATTTCCAATAAAGCTTAAAAATTTGTTTAAAAGAAAAATTTATCCGCAATAAAATTATATTTAAAGAGTACTTGTCGCACTAATTCACATTTTATTAAAATTCATCTTTTATTTCTTCTTACAGAAGTTAGTTTACAAATTATAAATCTTCCTCAACCTCAGCTTTCTGGTAGTCCTTTTTATACAATAGAAAATTATACTGTTCACCTAATCGGAGATAGTACTGAATCCCAGGCAATAGTAGCGGATGCTTATTTTCTTGGAATGCTAGAAAATAATAAACTTCGTTTAGTAGTAACCTTTTGCTTAATTTTAAATACGTTTCTAATATTCAGAAAAATTCTCAACCCAAAGGTTACAAGCGATTTATTTAAGTTGAAGGTATCAATAAATTAAAATATGGACGCCAGGTTGTTTTCAAATTAGTTTAAACTCCAAAACAGTCAAAGGATTTGAATTATGAGAAATAAATAAATTTAATATATTTCATTTAAATAATAGAGTTCAAGATTTTTACTCCTAACTAGCTCGCGCTCTACTTCTATACATGTCTTTCTATCTTTTGTCCATCCCCGTCTATCTTTTTCCATCTTCCTTTCAATCGCCATTCTCTCCTATATCTTTCAATCTCCATTTCTCTATTTCTTTCTATCACTGTATATACCTGTTTATCCCTTTCTAACTTCTTGTCAATCTTAATTCGCTTTTATCTCTTTTTAATCTTCAGTCTCTATTCCTTTCTATCTTCATTTCAATCCACATAACCACCTCTCTTTCATTCGTCACATCTTAATATCCCTTCCTATTTTTCGTCTACTCTAGTCTATCCCTTTCTGTCTCCTTGTTAATCTCAGTTAGCTCTTATCTCTTTCAATTCCCATTTCTTTATTCCTGTCTATTTCACTCCTATTATCGCCTATACCTTTTTATTTTCTTGTCAATCAAAATTCACTCTAATATTTTTTAATCCCACTTTTCTGTCCCTCTCAATCTCTTCTCTATCATCATCTATCTCTTTCTATTTCCTCGTCAATCGAAATTTACTGTTATGTGCTTCAATCCTGTGATTTATATCCCAGCCTATTTCTAAACTTCTCTTCTTGAATGTCTTCTTCTTCGTTTGAATTTAACTCTTTTCTATTCAAATTTATCCTTGTTTATCTTATATCAGCTCAATTCTCTCGTTTTACAAAAGTAGTTTATTTGTAATTAATTGAGAGCATACACATATATTGGAGGCGTGACTTTAGCAGCCATATACATTCTTTTAATTTATTCTTAAATGAATAAATAAAATACATCTATAATAAGATAGCCCTGCTTAAAAAAAATGCTAGAACCAGAGTTGAAACCGGATAAGACGCCATTTAGAACCCGATAGGCTTCCATATTATACTTTGGTACTTTAACAAGATCTAACTAGGTTTTACCGGGAAAATTTTACACCATTGTAAAATTTTAACCGAGTTTAAGCGTTTTCTACATGGGTATTGGGTACCAGAAATTATATTATTTTAATTGCAAAATGGGGACTAGCAGGGTACACCTGGGTTCTATCCAGGATTAGAAAATTAAAATTATTTTCTCAAACTATGCTCTGTGACTCTAAACAGGTAAACAGTGGTTCAATCAGGAATCCAAACAATCATCAGTGTTGGTGTCCTACCAGTGTCTTGACGGGTTCTAGTTATGACATATATAAAGATATTTTTGCCAAGTGCAGCCTGGTTGTCTAAACGAGTCTACGGTGGCCAAGTCAGGAGTACAAAAAATCGACAGTTTAGGCGTCTTACAAGGGTCTAGGCGGGTTCTAATGGATGAATACATAAAGTTATTTTTATTAACTGCAGTCTGGATGTCTAAACGGATCTACAGTGGCCAATCAGAGATGAAACTAGGGGTGCCATTGTAAGCACACATTCTCATCACAATATGCGCGCTTTCATTGGTTTATATACTTTCATTTAAGGGGTCAGTCTAGTAACTCATATTGGAAAAATCTATTTTTTTTACATATTTCGAAAGTAAATATATTGAGAAGTATTGTGTCAAAAATTTAGAACGATCCGAGAACTCTAATATTACTTTTGTGCGCTTCAAAGGTAGGTACCTCGAGCGCGCTGACCGGCCTGACCGCCAGCGTATCGAAACAGGCAACCGCCGTTCATCGGAAGCTTCGAAAGAGGGCAGAACAAAGCGGAGACAGGAAAGATTGGAAGAAAGTCAACCCTTCGAACGATCTGAAGGGATTTTGTACGGTGCAGGCATCGCTGACTAAGCGTAAGTAACACTTTTTTACGAATTTTCTGTAGAAAAAACTTTAAACGCGTTTTTCTCGAAACAATGTTTTTACTCGCCTTGTTGATAAAATTTTCGAAACTACTGGACTGCTCCTTATGAAATTTGAACCAAATATTCTTTACACCTATCGCTATGTCCCCTATAAAAAGTTTTCAAAAATTTGGTGTTTACTATTTTTTTTTTAAATCGGCGAAAAAATAGCGTTTTTTTGAAGTTTTTTCGTTTTTTCTTCACCATTTTTTTATTTTTTGAAATAATTGAATAAATTTCATAGGGGACATAGCCATTGTCCTACCGAATCTAAAGAACTTTGATTTTTTTGTTTCAGACAATTCTGCTCCGTGATTTTATCAACAAGGCGGACATACCTTATTTTCGAGGTGTTGCGCTTGGCTGACGTTTGTGGTCGTAAAAGTGTACAAAACAAAAAAAAAAATTTTTTTTATATAGTTCAAGAGTGTATTTACTAAGCCTAAAAACTTTTATATGATAACCTTTATACAGTATCCCAAGAAAAATTCACGAAAATCGCGTTTTTTTTGGCGCGAGTTACTAGACTGACCCCTTAAATTTCTTGAGGTTCTATCGACCTTAAGGAACACATTCTCATCATAGACATTCATAAGTTAGAAAATGAAATAGTATAAAAATAATCATATTAATCATCGTATTGAAAAATGTTCAAGGGAGAGTTTGTAGATCTTTTAAAGACCAATAATTATGTTCTTATAATTTTCTCTATATCACGCGTTATTTGGCTATAAATTTGAATGTTCGATTTTTTAAGAAAGTTCAAAAAATTGTTACGTGAGTCCTATAGGGCGATCAAAAAGATATATTTTTCATCCTTAGACTCTTTCTCATATCGTGCGTTATTTGGCTTTAAATTAATTTTTTTTTAATTTAAAAATGCTCTAACTTTTTTAATTTTCATCAAAAATGTCTGGCCTACAAACTCGGCCTTCATTTGAGGACACTAAATGAGTATACCAAAGGCCAATCCAATCAGTTAATTCCTTCGAAAGTAATCGTGAACGAAAGATAAAAATCTACAGGCATACACACAGACACGCACGCACATACAGAGACAGACGGACACATTGGTAAAACCATGTTTTTCGGTTTCGGGGGGTCACAAAACGTGAAGATTTAACAAAAAATGAGTGGGTCAAATTTTACACAAATATAATACATTCTTTCTTATGAGAATGTAAAAATCGACAATTAAAAACCCATAAAAAACCAAAGACTGTCGAAAAAGTGAAAAAAGTCATAGAATTATTCAAGCACATCAGTCTTCCAATTTGTATTCAACAGATTGTGATAAAGTTCTAGCCAATCATTCAATTTTTTGTAAAAAGTTCTCCAGATTCCAAAAGATTTTAAATACAATAATTCCCTAGCACAAAAGCGAATAACTGATTCACGAGTTGTCGAAGAATTCATTGACTGTTGCTTCCTCCTCATAGAGGCAGCTTTGTAGTGGCGACAAAATCCAGTTTCCTAAAAAAGGTTTTTTTGAACACCCTGTAAAAAACGTAAAATTCAAAAGTTTCGGCTGGCCGAAAACGTTTAAATGCGATACTTCTTATATAAAATTTAATTCTTGAATGCGTTTGAATACGAAGGATAAAAATTTTTGCTCGCGGTGCTTTTTAATGCATTTTTAATTCACATTCGTTTTAAAACTTTCTAATGCGATCAAATGAAAGACAAGTTTTTCACGAAATTAAAACTTTTGAAATTGAGAGTTCGCATTGCTTTGAATACTTTTGAAAGCGAAAGAATGAGATGCAACACAAAAGAGAATTGAATAGCATTAAATATGATCAAATCGCATTAAAAATTTAATAAGTTTCAATATTTTTCATTGTGACGTTTTTTTCAGGGCATATTTCAAGAGCAATATATCTAATATAATGATCTGAAAAAATGTTCGGATGTTTGTGTGTATGTGTGTGTGTGTGTGTGTGTCATGATCCAGCAATTTCTTAAAAACACGTAGAGATAAATTGATGAAATTTTGCACAGTTATTCTATTATATACCTAGTTGAATTTCATATAAAGGTTGAACAAAATATTTAATTTTACAAGTTTTATGTACTTTTATAATTTTCGTAAAATTCATTTTTCACTATAACTTCTCAAATAATGAAAATTTAATGCTGATGTAAAGAATACTTAATGCTTCCTCTATGAGGAAGCAAATCAAATTTGCTTACAGAAAGCAAAATGCCATTGAATGAGTACAAAAGTTGATACAACTTGACAGCTAGTTTTCTACATCGTCTATAATATACACAAAGTACAATCTCATTGGAAACTAATGTAATACTCATATATATTTATAATGATAATATAGTGTGAAGTGCTGCATGAAACCGTTCCTTATAATAAAAACCTGAGTAGTTAGAAAATTAAAACTTTTGGAGTTGATCTATTTACAATTAAAAAATGAAATATTAAAATTAATAAGTTTATAAATAAATAACTTTGGATCAATTGTCGCTAGGGAGCTTTAAAATAAAAACTCTTCAATTTTAATGTATCAAATTACAATATGAATAATTTAGTAGGCTTTCGTTTAAGAATATTAAGTTTTAATTTATTTTTAAATCATTATATTCTTTAATATTAAATGTTTCTAAATTTAAATTATTTCATTTAGGACAATTATTAAAATTGTTGAATTTGTTGGTGAAAATTAGTATAAATTTGTATTTTTATTGATAATTTTACACATTCTGAAAAGAAAAATTGATCTAATCGCTTTCTATAAATGAGAGGCTGAAAGTGAAAAGTGGATAAAAATATTTCGTTTGTAAAACTGGAATAAAAATTTTTCAAAGTAAAAATGGGACAAAGTTAATTCACAGAGCAAAAACAGAATGCCAATACGATCGCTGATTGATTCTCCCTGTTTCGTTTTTGCTCTGCGAATTCATTTTGTCCCATTTTTACTCTGAAAAATTTTTATTCCACTTTTACCCTGTTTTGTCAAGCATTGGCTCTTTGCTGAGATTTTTTCAAAATATTCCATGTGCACGGAAAAAATATGTCCTGTAAAAAGTGTAGAATTAGTCTAGGAGTTTTGGATAGGTACCAAAATGTTGGAGATATTGAATGACTTTTAATAAAAGATTTCGAACTTTACAGTACTAATTGCAAATGAGTCTTGTAATTTTCAATAATAGTCTAGGAAAACTAGTTAAGTATTTACTAAACAAAATTTAAGTAAAAAGCTAAGTTCAGTTCACGACGAATTGCAGAAAGTCCTGGACAGTCTGGGACAATATATCTGCACATCGATGTGCGCAGTCAACCATCAACCGGCAGAGAGAAATATAAATATTATACTTATATAAAACTCACGAAATATTAAACATTAAAATATTTAAAATAATCAAATGATACAGTTTTAATACAATATTTAAATAAAACACCTTAAAACAAATTAAATATCACTTGGGTCTTTGTGACGTTTCTCATAAGCGGTGAGAATTTGGCTAGTTAGTATATAAGGACCAATTCGACCAGTATACTGATATACTCAGCGTGCGATATTCTGCGATAGAGAATTGCGTAGTATGTAGTAGTGTTAAGCTAGGTATAGAATTAGGTTTGTGTGTATTAGATAAGTGACTGTGATGTGAACTTGGCCACATAAGACTGTGTAAGTCTGATGTCGGCTTCGCTTTTTTTTATTTTGCTTTAGAATCCATCATATTTTCCTAAACTCTTTATGAAATTCTATTCAGACTGTCCAAGACATTTTACAGTCTCCAAGTTGTTTTTGCTTTATTGAAATTTTCTAGACAGTCCAGGACTTTATGTAGTTCTTTCTTGCACTTAGCATTGAAATATATTGCAAATATTTAAAGAAGGAGGTTTTCAATTTTTACAACATTTTGGTACCCGCCCAAGATTCCCAGACTAAGTTCTAAACTTTTTACTGGACATATTTTTTCCATGTGCTAGATTAACCGTGAGCTTTAGCTATATTAGAGTTATAAGTTGCGTTAGATGCGTTACAGATAGGTTTTAGGTAGATCGAATCCCTGCCGCCTAAGATTTTTTTCCGATTTCTCGTAGCGTGAAAAGTGTGCAATAATATATCTTTATATATGAGTCATTCCACGAGATATTTACCCGTAAAGAATAGATTCGTCTAAAATATTTTTTTTTCTATTCTACAAACAAAATAAACTCACACGTATTTTTTTATTTTGATATATGCGAAATTGTTGAGATATTAATTCTTAAAGTCACGAAATCGGAAAAAGAACTTTTTTTCAAATATTTATTGCTTTTAAACTATTCTGTAGAAGAAAACGGTATCTACTGAAAAAGTTGATGATTGCTTGTCCCTTTCGAGTACCTTTTAATGCAATAAAATAATTTGTTTATTTATATGAAAAATTTGCAATTGTTTTAAAGAAATATCACTATCCTAAAAATGGTTTTCGCAAAATTGTTATCATTTGGTACAAATTTACATCATAGTCTACAGTAGTTCTGATAAAAATTTTAGAGTAGTGGACGAATTACTTTTCGAGATATGTTCGATTATGTAATCTCGCGTCAGCACCAACCGTCGCGTCGCACAGTGTTCCGAATCGGTGTTTTTTTGTTCGAAATCGGCTACAGCCTACAATTTTCAACCGATTTGGACTTTTTTTTTTAAATATTTGAGAATAGTTGTACCAGACCGTTTATAGAATTGATTTTTAAATTGAAGCATAAATAATTATTTATATAAGTCAACAATCAGGAAAAATGACACTTTTTGAGAATGTGATTTTTGTTCTCCGAATATAAGTCTGTCTTTTAATTTTTTCATATAAATATGTTATTTTTCTTATCCAATTGTTGTAAAATATGTTTGATACAGATTATTTAAAATAAATTATTGTATTAACTAAATATTTATACTTGTTTATAACAAAACTTATAAACAAATTTCAAAATTTGTCTTTTTCATTCAGACAAAAATTATTTTTTCGATGAAAACTGCTTCTAGACAAGCGAACAGTAATATTTCAATAATAAGGAATGACTATATGTTAATAACTGCTTATAATAATTTTATAAACAAATTATAAGTTATTTTAACGGTTAGAATGACCAAAAGATCACGTGGTTTAGTCACATAATTAAATCATGTGACAATAGCTTATTTTAAATATTCTCTGTCAAACATATTTTACGTCCATTAGATAAGGAAAGAAACAAATTTCTATGAAAAAATGAAAAAAAGTTCAAATTGTTTATTAAAATTGTTTATAACAATAGTAATTGTTAGTATATGGTCATTGTCACTATCCCATCACTAAGCGTGAGGTCCAACAGTCTCTAACGCGTCGGCGCAGCGCTTTACTCTTTACACTCATCTTTCGATGGAGAGCCTCTCCAACGAGAGCCTGTGGGGACTGTAGTAGTGCACTGTAATAGTGCAGCAACTGTATCAAATTTTTTTCCGTGTGGGACGAAACATAGAAGAGAGAACTTATAGATGGCTTAACGCCATATACGTAGGTTACAACCATTAACCCTATAAGCCTTTTTCACGCTTGGCTGATTCTGCGTCCCTCCCGCGTGACCCTTGAGTGGTGACGTAATATTGCTCGCTCGCCGCATTTCACTTTCCGTTCGAAGGAGGGTCTTCTACCTACTTCTACCCCGAAGAGAGGCCCTCGATCGAAAGATGAGTGTATTTAATTTCTCGAAAACAACAAAAAACAGCAAATTGAATTTTACAGCATCGAAAGATAAAGATTTAAGTGATCATGTGTGGCTATAATAAATATAATTTAATTATATGTCTATGAATATAAAAGAATATATATCAAAATAAAACCTTGAAATAATTTTTTTTTTATTTGGTAATACTGTCTTCTACATTTTCGTTAAGAGTCATCGAAATTTTCACTGAGTGACTTATTGGAAGCATTAGTGTATGAGTTTTAGATGAACTCCATTCCTCTGGCCTTTAAATTTTCGGTAAAAGTCTTTCGAAATTTCTAACTTTCTTCCTACTTTTTAAACAAGTATCAATCAAAGTTTCTAGGAACGACTTTTCCAATATATGATATACTTTCGATCTCATCGTAGAGTGCGGTTGACTTTACCAATTGAAATTTCAAAAACTAATTTGTTCCATGTACTACACAAGTACAGAACCAGTACTACCTGTACTAATACTCCGGCAATCTTTACTGGGCCCAGTAATCGGCCAGTTGTAAATATCTACCTGTGATCTATTCATTAAAATTGGATACTCTAAGTTTATTTTTGGTTAAGGACGATGGAATCTGAAAGTAAAAACTGTCAATAAACTGTCTAAAACTGTCAAAATCTGTGGAAACAAACAAATCTGAGTTTTTCTACATGAGAAATTTTCAAATTCTATCAGCCTTAAAATGTATTTTGCTTGTTGCAGGTAATTATCGTAGTTAAAACAATTGCATATAATAAAAACGAATAATTTTTGCATTTAAAACTATATGCAAAGTTTATGTTATAATTGTTAATTTTACCTAAAAATTGCATTATTTTATAAGAAATGGTTTACGAACTGGAAGATTTTTAAAAATCCTTAATTTTTTATACTCCAGATGTTTAAACACTTGTACTGATTAAATAAAGTTAAGCAAAGGTTAAAATTTAACCATAGTTGGTGAAATCGGCACTAAAAGAGTATACCAACGGCGAATCCAATCGACCAATTCTTTCGAAAGTTATCGTGCTCACAAACTGAAAATGTAACGGAGGAAAGAGCTGTAACCAATTCATCATTTTGGGATTGTAAAATGTATTACTATATGTTCATTAAATTTTTGTCTTTGAACAAAATTTGGAATGAGTCAGTCAAAAAAAAAAAACGCTAATAAAAAAGATTCACATCACTGTAAAGCTATTTTAATCTTCAACATTTTGCCCATTCATGATTTTTCACACAAAAGTTATTTTATAAGTTATAAACAAATAAAGGTCAAAAAACAGGGTCAAATTGGCATGAACTTCACATCAATGAACTTTCAGTTGCTACATCCTTTTAAAAAATAAGTTAAAATATCTGAAAAAAATCAGGTGGCATCTTTAACTTGTTTAAAGGGAGGCATTATGAAAATATTAACATTTTGTTCATTTTCACTTATATGGTTAATTATAAACGAATAGAGGTGCTATCTCAGATACTATTTAATAGTGCTAGAAAGCTCTATTAAAGCTTGAAATGTGTCAAAAAATTCAAATAATTGTTCGACATAGAAAATAAAGTGCCACCCAGGAAAAAAGAACCGATTAAATGACTGCTTTAGTGAATTGGATTTGCTTAAGAATGCAGATTTAACAGTCATCTTTCTGAATTGGAATGATATATTTCAATCGGTTTCCAAAATTTAGATGGTTTTATCAGAAAACTCCAATTGAACAGAAACTTTTTCATTCTTTTTAGGCATTTTTCAATTGGATCGGAATTTTTAGGGTTATGTTGCCATATTTCACACCAAATTAAAAAATTTTTAAACCGTTGACCAATTAAACGAAGCTGTGTATTGGAAAATCGGAATTCAACATAGATTCCGATTTCAATAATATAAAAGATAAATAAGTAAAGTTTGTGTTTACAAAGTAAATAAACCTTTTAGTAAAAACTTTTGATAAATTTCTAATCGGAAATTTCCTATTATCTAAGAATGCGGATTCACGAAAGCCTCAGACTGATTTAAATTTTCTAATCGGTTTCTTGTTCCTGGACAGATGTATTAAAAATAAACGGAAACCCTGGACTTGACAATAGACTTTTGGAACCCTTCAATCAAGCAGATCACTTTCACTTCTCGTCCAGACCTCCAAAAAAAATTCCGGAAAAAATAATCGTTAACGGTGTTGGAGCATTTTCAAACCACTAAAAATTAATGTAGACTTTACTCAAATCCGCCATTGTGTCCACATCTTACCAATACGCGGTGTTTAAGGTCCCAAAAATGATGTGTTTGAAGTGTCGTTTTTTTTATTGACAATTTTTTGGTTGTACGACAGGGGCTATCTGCTTATTTTCTGCAAAAAGAAATTTGTTTGGCTAAAAAGTGAATTTTTACAAGTGAGGAGACGCGGGTTGAGGGTTGCGGGTAAACAATACTTACATTTTGCCAAGTCCCTGTTCGAGCAAAAAAGGCACAAAACTTCACTCCAAGGGTGCTTCACTCACTCAGAAAAATTTTCCGAATCTCGCTATGCACTTCACAGCTCGAGCACTTACGAAAATCGTGTAAAAAAAGAAGTTTGAGAAATCGCGTACTACACATGTTACCATTATTATTACTGTAGTAATAATGGTCAATTGGCGATAAAAAAAACGACACTTCAAACACATCATTTTTGCGACCTCAAACACCGCGTATTGGTAAGATGTGGACACAATGGCGGATTTTAAGGCATTCCACAGATTTTGCTATTTTTCTGTGTTTGTTTACATGTTTTCGTGAAATGCTGCAACAGGCTTAATAACGAATTATGTAATTATTTTGAACTTTATTCTATATATATAACAATTACTTATATGAAATTTTTGACACATTTCAAGCTTTAATAGAGTTTTCTAGCACTATTACGCCCTGCGATAGGACCTTCCTCTTTAATTAAAAGGATATGTAAAAAAATCAATAAAATTGTAATATTTTCATAATACCTACCTTCAAAAAACATGTTAAAGATGCCACCTGATTTTTTTCAGATATTTTAACTTATGTTTTAAATGGATGCAGCATCAACTGAAGGTTCACTGATGTGAAATTCATACTGATCTGTTTTTTGACCATTATTTATTCATAACTTTTAAAATAATTTTTGTTTGAAAAGTCATGAATGGGGGAATTAAAAAATCTTTACAGTGACGTGAATTTTTTTTATTAGCGACTTTTTTTTTGACTGACTTATTCGAATTTTTGTGGAGGGACAAACATCTAATGAACGGATAGTATAGGCAATTCTACATTCTGGGATTATAAAATGTATTAGTCGACTTGTAGTTGAGTGTAGTAAACTGTCACAGATGGCCACGCAGCTACAGATTGAACACAGGTGGTAAGGTGTGGTATAACACTGGTACTGGCAACTGGCCGCATACGCTCTTTAATACATGTTCTCTCTCACTCAACTCGAATCAGTATATCAGTAGTGCTCGACTCTCGATCGCGTACAGTCGCTCGTCATTTACAGCGCTGCACCGATGCTCGGGTAGTGCTGGGATCAAATTTGTCCTTTAAATCTTATCATCAATATTATTAATTTCCTGCTGACTAGTGTTGTATATTGAAAATTCCGTTTTTATGAAAGTGAATTACATATTACATTATTGGTGAAGTTAGAAAAAAAAAAAACGTGAAACTTGTGATAAACGCGCAGCAACTCTCGTCCAAGGGTACGAAGTGCAGGTGACGACGACGCCATTGACGCGTGCTGAGATTATCGTTCCGTTATCCGCCAGCCAGCAGCAATAACGACTCTCCAAGCAAGGAAGCAGCACTGCTAGCCAATAGTGAGAATAAGAGAAGGGAAAGAACAAAGGAACAGCGTGCCTCCGTAATCGAGTAGCGCAGGCGTTCGCTAGTTTTCCTAAGGTATACATGATATGACGATTTTATTTTTCTTCTACTCATCATCTCTCTTTTCCTCTTCTCCGATTAACTCTTGAGATAATGTGATTTTGGTGACGTCATACCTGATGTCAAGTTAAGCAATCTCAATCGTGTATACTTTCCCCCGCGCTCAACCCTCACGAAAACACGCACACACACACACACACACGCTCCATGTCATTCTTTTGTGCATGCGCACGAGCTTGTTCGTAAACTACTGTACACTATATACCTTCACTAAATCCATCTTCAATTTTTCATCCACTGTGTCATCGTTTACTGCTTAACTACGTAACGAAAATTATTATTTTTTATACTTAATGAGTCTTTAAAAATATTTTCATATATTTCAAGGAATTTTAACACATTTTAAAGAATTTTTAGAGGAATACTAAGAATTCTAAAATTTTCATGTGATTTCAGAAGATTTCAAAGATATATATCTAAATCCCTATTTAATTAAAAAATGTTTAAAAAAAGTCGAATACGCTATAACTAAAAAATGAATACTAAGAATAACAACATGCTAAATATTACCTATTATTGCACAAATAATTTCATTAAATGATTTTTATTTCCTTTTCCCCTTTACTTTAATAGTTTAACAATACCATACGCATTAGTCCTCTTCAATTGTTTAATAAAAGATTAACTTCGAGTGATACTTTGATAACTGTCGAATACACTACTTAGAAATTTTTTCTCATTAAATTAATGTGTAAGTATTACTTAATATTTATGCAATTTATACAATTTTTGGTGAAATATTTATTTATTCGGATTAATAAAATTGTTTTATTTTATTCATTTTATCTTATTACATTAATGTTTTTTTTATAAATAAGTATAGTTTGAAAAATATAAATTTAATTTTTTTGACAACAACCCTTATTTACTTATCACAGATATAATAATATTATGTCAACTCAATTTGAAGTACACAAATTATTTTTACAGACTTTTCATTAATTCTAACATTTTTAATGCAAAAGATGACTGAAATATTAAATATCAGTATAAAAGAGTGAAGCTTAAATGTAATATTTTCCTTGTTATCCTCAAATGTATTTCGCAGGTATTCCTATGTTAATCTAGCTATTATTATATGAGTTTCAAAAAAAAAAAAAAACATGCCGATACGATAATCCAGTCTAAAGTTATGTTGGATCAAAAAAAAAGTTGGAAAATTTTATAAACATATTAATAAGTCTCTTTTTGTTTCGCACATTCGATTAAAAACTTGACATCAAAAACCATGTCAAAAATAACATGAAAAAGCATAGTCTGTTCCACTAGCAAAAACACAGCAAAAGTATATCAAAACTGCATATTACAAATAATTAATAAATCATTGGTTTATTTTTTAATAGGAGATTTCATCCTATATAAGGCGGAAAATCGAAGACTTAGTGATATATCTCATTTGAACACTTTGAGTCATGATGAAATTTTTTAGTCAATTTTATAAAAAATAAAATTTTATTTTATTCAACTTATTTCTGTTACTTACTCAGATGAAAATCATTTTAAAAATTCTGAACAATCATGGACTTAATCGACTTAGACGAAGCTTTAAAATAGTTGCTTGTAAAAAAAGAATACTTGGTTCAAAAGATATTTACACTCGACTTTCTCAATATTAACGAAATCCAGAACAGAGGCTCCCGCAATATTAACCAAATTCCCCTCTCTCAAATTTCACGTTAGGCATGGGCAGTGAATGCGCAGTGGTTATCAATATTTATATTCTTTCGCCCGTTTTTCTCCAACAGCCATAACAAATTTTTTACTTGATATTACATATTTGAGTATGAAATCAAGATTTCAAGATGTCCAGGAAGTTGACAACGCCAACTTTATAATTTAAAAAAATGAAAATTGTGTTGAATTGTGCTAGATTTTTGTGAACTATTATGTCTGAAAGTCACAGCATTGTGCCGCAAACCCGAAAAACATGGTTTTAAGATTGTGCTTGTCTGTCTGTACTGAGCAACCAAGATAGGACATAAATATCAGCAGTCCAGTATATATCTGTAGATTTTAGTTTGTTAGTACGATAACTTACGAAAGAATTGACGGATTGAATGCTTTTAGTGTCCTAAAATGAAGGTCAAGTTCGTTAGCTAGCCATTTTTGATAAAAACTCTATGTAACGGATGTTCGTAGTACTTAAAAGTTTAGACAATTTATCCTTATTAATATCCTTATAACTTTCTTCAAAAAAATAAAAAATTGTCAGACATAACATAAAACATTTTAAAAATTCAAATAAAAGAACGAAAATTTAAAAAAAATTCAACATGGAACCAACTTTCTACCAATATGTGTCAAATTACTGAGTGTCGTTTCATTCATAGAGCCAACATTCTGCCATCAGTATTAGGCAAATTACTGATTTATCTATACTGATCGATAGTACTAAGCCTGCAGTACTGTGCCGATGGTACACTACAGTTGATGATTACAGAAATTTGTATCTGGATTGAATTGAAGAGATAATTGTATACTTCAAACAATTGGTTTATTGCATAATAATAATAATAATAATAATAATAATAATAATCATCATCATCATCATCATCATCAAGAAGATCTTGTATTTCAAAAACTAATTTCAAGAAATTTAAGTTAACTAAAATATTACTCTTGCAAATGGAACAGGTGTAGAATTCGCATTAGCCTTAGGGCTATGGGTAAAAATTACGTGAAGTAAAAGAAAATGCAATTCAGACAATTGTTAGAAAATGTGTATTCATGAGTCAATTACCTACTATAAAGCTATTTTGTACATATTTTAGATTATGACGTCCTACAAAACCGTCGTAAACAGTAAAGTAATCATCAAGACTATTAATAGTTGAAATAAAATAAGTTTTTTTTTAAGAATATCTTTTTTTTAATTTGAAAAAAACTCGAACAAACCTATTATACTCCACGAAAAGAAAGATGGATGTATAGTATATATCTCTATTAAAGCAATATATTATACGAAACAGAACTTTCTACGAATGTTTTATTCTAGGTACGCTACGGCTTAACAAACTATATAATTGAAAGGTCTTCACATATGGAATTTTCTATTGAGTATAGTTTTCTAACATTCTAAAAACAATAATCAACAGCACACAAAATATGGTTAAATAATAATACTAAATACTTTTTGAATAAATTAAATTTTGGTGAAAATAAGTATAATAAAACCAAAAAATGTTGAAAGTAATACTTAATCATTTTCGTTTAAATTCTGGGGTTTCATAGAAAGTGCTAATGCTGCAAACAATTTTTAATTTTAATAAAAGACTAAAAATAATATTATACATTTTTAGACAAATTTGGTTCTCGTGTCTAATTTATGTTAGGTATTTTCACTTGCGACGTCAAATCAACAACATGACGTCAGTTAGTTGAAAGAAAGGAAAACAATGCTAAATGAATGGAAGTAAAATGAAATAAAAATAATTTTTCTTCATGACTGTATTTAGTAATTAGTTTTTATTTTTTAAGAACTACTTTTAATGAAACATTCAAACCGATGTAAGACACAATTATCGATTTTTATTTCTCATTAAATAGTTCTTAAGAAATAAAAACTATTTTTCAAATAGATAAAATAAGGCATCTTTGAAAGATTAAAAAAATTTTTTTCTTGTTTATGGTAAAAATGACCATTTTTCGTTTTTATTTTATGGAATACGTACTGAAATAATGATAATTATTAAAACCTATTGATTAAATTTGATTTTTTTCATTTTATTACAAATATCTCTTTATAGCTAGGCCTTATTTTCCGCAGGTACATACACCTTATATGCACATAAAACTTTTCAATAACTTTTCTTTTACTATTTCGTCAGTTTTAACAAAGAAATGAAAGATGCCTTGACTCTAAGTAAATCAATTGAGGCACCGGATTGCAGAACTGCCTCTACGCTCGACCCGACTGAGCCCAGTAGGCCGGAGAGAGGGGATGATGCACTAAACGCCACTGAACGCGGCGATCGAGGAAAAGAATCAATTTACAACGCAACAATCAACTTGTCGTTTTGCTGTTAATAATTGACGAATCGAGTTGATTTTTGCGTAGAAATATTCTCCAAGTTTGTGCGCTTCTCACAGATATAGTCATTTGGTGAAATTGTTCATATAATTTATATAACTTACTCAACGACTATATCTGTGAGAACTGCACAAGCTTAGAGAATATTTCTACGCAAAAATCAACTTGATTCGTCAATTATTAACAGCAAAACGACAAGTTGATTGTTGCGTTGTAAATTGATTCTTTTCCTCGGTCGCCGCGTTCAGTGGCGTTTAGTGCATCATCCCCTCTCTCCGGCCTACTGGGCTCAGTCGGGTCGAGCGTAGAGGCAGTTCTGCAATCCGGTGCCTCAATTAAGTTCCACAAAAAATTTATCACCATAAACGATCAAATAGAAGTTGGCATTCAATGTGCAGAAACTTTCTACACCATTTGTAGATTAAATAGTTGTTGAATTTGAAATCTTAGTTGATCCTTTTTTAACATGTTTAAAGGTGTAGTACAAAGCTTATACATAGATAGTCTGCTGTCTGAATAACAGGTATTAATTTAGTAAATACAAAAAGTAGACAAATATTTGAAGAAGTGGTCAACAATTGCTATAGAGATTTTTAATTAACCCAAGTATATAAAAAAACCCGAATGTATTAAAAGCACGTGATTATCAAATCCGACACTTTAATCTCTTCCTTTCTCATTAGAAGAAAAATGTAAATTGACTATGCGAAGCTGATTAATTATTAAATGAATAACAGTTAAATTTTAAGCACAGTTTATACATCGATTTAACTTAATTTAATACATTTTAATGTTGAAAGGTATTTTGAATATCCTTTGATTTATTTCCTCGATCCTCAGTAAAGAATTTGATATCAGTATTGATATTTTTATATAAAAAGTATTAATATTAGATTATTTAATTATTTTCAACGGAAGAAACATTTTTCTTTCTTACATTAAAGCTTTAAATTTTGCTTATTTGAAGAATTATAGATGAAAACGAAATTTTTCAAAATTACAAAACTATAACTTCCTTAATATTCAATTAAATGCCTTAATTTTATAGGTCAATCAATTTTTTCTCGACACATATGGAATCTTTCTTTCCCTTAAGTATAAGCTTTGAATTTTGATTATTTGAGAAAGTTTGGTCGAAAAATCAATTTTACAAAAATTACGAAAGTTCATAAAAATTGTAAATTGCGATATTTTGAAAAATTCTTGGTCCCATTTTGAAATATTATTTGTGAATATAAGCCCTATTAATTTCATCGATTTATCTATAACTATCTTTAAAAGTGTTGGAACGCTTGAACTAAAAATGAAAAAAATGATGAAATCTATGGAATGATTTAAGGGCGATAGAATTTGAAAGTGAAAATTGACAACAAACTGTCAAAATCTGTGGAAAGGCACAATGCTATCAGCTTGATTTTAACGTGCGTTTTTGAAGACACAAAAGGTCAAATTTGCAAATTTCAATTTTTATGGTATAGCAAATAAAAGAAATAAATTGTAAACAAACCTCTGTTCTTCAGTAAATACAGTTTTTCGAAAAACCACTTTGATTGCGAAAAACGAGCACGAGATTATTTCATACTAAGAACGGTGGACATTTTAACTTTCATGCGATGCATGAAACCTCGCAGCTATCAATATTTCGTTTCATGCATCATGGAAATCAAAATGTCCGCTGTTTTACTATGAAATAATCTTGTACTCGTTTTTCACAATCAAAGTGGTTTTTCGAAAAACTGTATAGTAACAGAGGTTTGTTTACAATTTCTTTCTTTTATTTGCTACCATAAAAATTGAAATTTGATAGAGTTGTGCTTTTCCACAGATTTTGACAGTTTTGGACAGTTTGTTATCAATTTTTACTTTGAAATTCCATCGCCCTTAAAGGTGCTGAATCCAAGTTCTAAATTACAAAATTTCGTTTTTAGCGCTATTCACTGTTTTAAATTCCCCTGCCCTAATATTTGTAACTTTGGAATTTTTGAAACATTTCGAAAGTTTCATGAAACTTTACAATTTTAAAAAAAGAAGGGAGAGAATCCATTTCTATATGTTGCTGAGAGAAGTAGATTCGTCAAGGCGCCAGTAGTGCGCATATTCCATGGTCTAGTTTGATTTAAAACTTATTTGAACCTCGCTCTTGGCTCTGTTCACCATATAATAGATACGAATAAATAGTTGGTAATCATTTTTATTAAGATGATCTCTGTATTTTGTGTAATTTAGCTTAAATTGTAATTTCCGATTTTTCAAGAAAATTCAAAAAGTTCTTATGATAATCTTATAGATCGATCAAAAAGCAACGTTTCCCCTCTATTTATATTTCTTCCTCATAGAGGAGCTTTGTTGTGACAAAATCCTGTTATAAAAAAAAAAACGTTTTTTTTGTACATATTGATACACACTATAAGTTTTCAAATAATCAAAATTAAAAGTTGATGTAAAAAAAACAGATTCCTTGTATCGATAAGAATCGATTGACCTACAAGATTAATACATTTCATTAAAAACTTTTAAGAAAATACTAAAAACTTCTATAGGTATTTTAAGAAATTGCAAGAGAGTTTTCAAGAAATCTCAAAATATAGAAAATGTTCTTGAATTTTTAAAAATCTCCTCAAATCCCTTAAAAAATATAAAAATCCCTTAATTGAAATCACTTAAAGCCTTTTGGGATTTTTTTGAAATTTTGTTCGATTCTTTAATATCTGGTTAATCTCTTGGAATATATTTAATTAAATTTTCTGCAATCTCTTAAAATACCTCATTTAAATGTTTCCGAAATATACTGACGTCTTCTGAAATCTTTTTGACATTATCTTATATTCTTAAATTTATACACTCATTTCGAGACATCCCGCCTATAAAAGTAGTTTTTATGATATTATTCTAAAAAAATTTTAATCGCTGAAGGTATTGTCTACAATCCTGTGAATATACTATGTTTCCCGAAAACAATTCTGTCATATTAGCATAAACACTATACAGCCATCCCAATTTGAATTGAATTTCATGCCCTGTTGAAAAATTTTTCTTGACCTCCATCGTTATTTGTCGACCTTCACTTTCTCTTTATACTATTAAATAATCTTGCGAACAAATTATGAATATGACGTTTTTATTATTCTAAAGATTTTAATGAAATTAAAGTAATTTAAATTATATGTGGAGCAAATCAACTATTTTTGATGCAATTGTTTCCGAACATCAATTGCATTAAGTATCACGTATAGATAACGTAAGCAATTCTTAGAATGTTATGCACGAGAAGTGATTTGGTGACTGTTTCAATGTTCCACTCTTAAAGCATTCACTCATTGCTACTCAAGAGAAAGTCGTCTGAATAGTCACGACCTATTTTATTGAACTTTTATATACGTTCCTTCCATTCAAGTACAATTATTTACTCTTCAATATTAGAGCATGCACGAAAAATATATTGGTGAATTATCATTCTTTTAAAGGACAGTAAAATAACAAGTGATAAGTTTTTTTTAAATGTTCTATAAACCAATTAGAAAAACTTAGAATAAGTCGACAAAACTTTCACACGATATTCCGAGCTTGGCGTAATCTTCGGATTAAAATGAAATTTCGAGAGAATGGCCTTCTTAAAACAAATACTTCGTCAATAATAACTGGCACGTTTACGAAAAGGCTGGGAAAAGTGAAGAAATATATGGGTCATTCTATACAAAAATTATAATCGAACATTTTTTTCACGAGAAAGATATATTTTTTGTGTCTAAAATTTTTGACCACCTCCATTTTTTGTCAAATGTCCACGTTTTATGACCCCCTGAACCCAAAAAGCGAAAAACATGTTTTTACCAATGTATCTGTCTGTCTGTAGATTTTATTTTGTGAGCACGATAACTTTCGAAAGAATTGATCGATTTGATTGGCCTTTGGTATACTGTTTTAGTGTCCTAAAATGAAGGTCAAGTTCTTTAGCCTGCCATTTTGGGTAAAAATTAAAAAATTTTCATAATTTTTAAAAGTTTTGAAAATTATTTTTTTTAATTTACAAATTCTGTTTAAGGATATTCGTAGTACTTAAATAGTCAAACAGTTTATCATTATTACTTTTTTTGATAAAACAAAAATTGTCAGATTTATAACATTTCGAAAATTCAAAATTAATAAAAAAAATTATATAATACACTTTGTATATAGCGATGAATAAAAAAATGATTTGCTTTTTAATATAATAAATATGAAATTGTTTTAAATAAAAGGCATTTACGGAAATTTTGAACTCTTAAAAATCATTCTTTTACAGGTTAAAATATTCTGTATAGTTTTTTTTAGACTTTCTCCTAAAAATTACAGAGTTGGCCATTGGGTACCATTTATTAGACAGCTAATTGTTTATGATTATATGAAACTGAAGTTCTCAACGTTTACGTCAACAAAAAGTTATTTTTTTATAAAAAGCACGAGAAATAAAATCTGATTATGCTAAATGATTCCATTCGATGTGAAAAGACACACAAAATAATTTGAACCCCTGAAAATAGTTTCATCCACCTAACCCCCTAGGTTCACCCTCAAAATCTATCCCTAAACACAAAAACAAGCTTTTAAGTTGTATCAACTTTTGTACTCATTCAATGAGCACTTTGCTTCCTCATAGAGGAAGCAATGAGTATTCTTTACATCAGCATTAAATTTTGATTATTTCAGAAGTTATATTCGAAAAATTGATTTTTAAAGAATTAATTAAGCATAAATTTCTTATTTTTTATTGAAATGCATTACTCATATAGGTCAATCGATTCGTTTCGATGAAATGAATCTTCATTTTCCATATATCAGCTTAAAATGTTGAATATTCAAAAAGTTATAATGGAAAAATGAATTTTACAAAAATTAGAAAAGTACACGAAACTTGTAAAATTGAATATTTTGGTAAACTCTTGTAAAAAAATTCAACTTGGAAATAGTGGAATAAATATGCCAAATTTTATCAATTTATCTATACGCGTTCTAAATATATTGCAGGCTAGTTAAAAACGTGACACACACACACACACAGACACTTTGGGCTCGAAGCGCTGATTTAACTATAAACAATTAGCTGTCTAATAAAAAGTAGTCAACGGTCCACTCTGAAGAATATCTCCATTTTAGGAGATATTCTCAAAACTATAAAGAAAATTTTAATCCTTGAAAGTACAATTTTTAAGAGTTCCAAATTTCTGTAAATGCCATTTATTTAAAGCAATTGCATATTTATTATAATAAAAAAATGAATTAAAAAAAAATTTTTTCTACTCCAATGAAAAAAATGTTCAATTGTAATTTTTGGATGGAATGGCCCGCATATATTCTCTAAATTTGAAAGTGACTTTAATTTTATGTACGATTCTTGATAATCAAGAGAAAGAATTAATTAATATATACTATTAAAAATTTCTACCAAATTGTTGAAAAACTGCTGCGTGAAATATTGTGAAAAATTGTAAAAAAGATTATTGAGTGATTTACAATTAATTTATTCTTTTTAAATCAAATAGCGAGATAAGATATTCACTTTTACAGGTCTTTTCATTATGTGTCTTTATTTGTTAGAAAAAAGATGAGACTAGAAGAGGACTTAGTGATCCGTAGAAGTAGACCGACGATGATCTCCCCGAAGTATAGAGCCCGAGAAGAACGCCGCAGACTTTTAAAAATCTCGGCGGGCAAACTGAGACGTATCGAAGACCCCGAAACAAGCTTATGCCGATCTGTTCTTATCAACAATGCAGTAAAAAGGTTACAGCGTGAAAATCGAGATGAAAAGAGAAGTTATGGGCTACCTGTTGTTTCCTATATTCACAATTCGGCCAAAGAGAACAATATCTCTGGAAATATCCTTATTGATGTTGTGGATAACGAGGCATCATCAAGGAAACGGTAATGTAACTTATAAACTTCACAGTACCTATTATCATTAAAAAAAATGTGAAAAGGTACTTTTTTAAACAATACAAGTCAAAAAAATTTTAATTTTTAATTCAGCAGAAATTTAAATAAATTCAAAGGAATGTCAAAGAATTGAAAAAAAACCAGAACAGTCTCAGTTTAAGCGGTCTTAAAATATAAAGTAAAAAAATTACATTATGTCCGTTGCAAGGCGAATTCCGTAAAATACAATGTGAATTCAATCAGCACATTTAAGATCAATTAAAAATAATTCAACGCGCATAATTGAAGAGAAATTTAAGAAAATGTTCTATGAATTCAGACAAATTCAAAAGGAATTCAAGCAGAAAGAATTGAAAATAATTAAATACAATTCGTTATCACGATGAATTTTAAAGATTTTTAAAAAATTTTTCCACAATTAATAAGATTTCAACATACCTTGAATAATTGAAAAGAATTTCAAGGGTATAGAAGGGCTTTTAGGTAATTTTTAAATAGTTCAAATGATTTTCAGGATTTTCATAAGATTAAAAAATGTCAAGGGATATAAAAGATTCCAAAGTATTTCAAAATAATTCAAAGAAATTCTGATTTTAAATAATTTAAAACGACATTAAACGACTTAAAGAATTAAAAAAAATTCAAGGTATTTCAATAAATTTGAAGTGACTTTAAATAATTTTGAGAGATTTTAAGGATTTCAAGATATTTTTAATAATTTTAAGTAAATTCAAAGAATTTGAAGGAATTCTAAGGAATTTTTAACGATTTTAATGAATTTCAAGCCATATGAAGCATTTTAAAGAATTTTAAAGAGTTTTCCAAGAGTTTTGAATAGGTTCGAAATGATTTTAGGGAATTTGAAAGCATTTAGAATCTTTAAAATTTCTTTAAATAATCACTTTAAATTTTTAAAAACCTCTAAAATTGACAGAAACCACTTGAAATCTCTTAAAATTCCTAGAAACGTTTTAAAATTCATTAAATAATCATTTAAAATATCTTGAAATTTGAACTGCAACAAAATAATACAGTAATGTAGAAGTCATTTTATCCGTTGTACTGTCGATGTACATAAATAAATATTTCCTGATGTTTCCATAGGTTGAATGAAGATATCAGGAGCAGCGAGAGTTCGAAAAGGCAAAGAAATGACGACCTAGCTCTATCAGATGATGTTTTCAGCGATTTCTACATTTTTCCATCAACTCCTAGACTACTCTCGCATTTTGAAAATATGACGGATTCGCAGTCTTCCGAATATCATGCCCTTGGACTTGATGAAAATCGATTGGGTAACGCTGACAATCTTACTCATCACAATTCCAGCGAAGATAATGCGTTTTTTACCTCTAGCTTAAGTACTTCTCAACGGACGAATAATATTGACATAATGGAAGCAAACAATGTTGACTCCGATAGAATTTGTGATTATACACGATTCGTTGATTCGCCGAAAACTTTAGAAGAACGCTTAGTGGATTTACAAAATCTAGATGAACATTTTGACCTGACCAAATATGAACGTAACAATAACCAAAGCTGTGGTAGAGCCTTTCATGATATTCAAACATTTCACAGCCTTGTTCCAGGTTTAGAAACTTAAGGACCCAAAATTCTTCATTATAATACTTGTATCAATTAATTACTAAAGCATTGCCCCAGTTAAAATGAGATAAGGAATGTAAATATAGAATAGCTTTTTCAAAGACAGATTAAATATGAACAACAAAATAATCGACAGTGATTGGCACGTTACCATTCAAAGGTAATGCATTGCGAAGCTACGATTATATTTTGAAAAATTAGAATGTTACCTCTATACTGTAACTAGTAAAAGGTAACGTCGAATTCATAGAGGTATACGATATATAGAGGTAAAAAGGTATAGGCTTTTCTACGATAATATCCTTATTTTTGAATGAAATGTATTAATTATATAGGTCAATCGTTTCGTTTCGATGAAAGGAATCTTCATTTTCCTTACATCAGCTTTAAATTTTGAATATTTGAGAAGATGTAATGGAAAAATGAATTTTTGTAAAATTAGAAAAGTAAACGAAGCTTGTAAAATTAATATATTAAATACTTAATGCAGGCACGTATCCAGATATCGTGTATCTTTCTTCAATATTTGGAAAACAAAGGACAAAAGGGGGGTCAGGACCTCTTATTTGTCCTTTGTTTTCCAAGCGTTGAAGAAAGATACACGATTTCTGGATACGTACCTGACTTAATGCTCCCTCTATGAGTAAGCAAAGTGATCGATCATTTAATGAGCACAAAAGTTTGCCATAAAAAAGTGTCCTAAAAATTATATTTAATAAATTATTTTTTTCTTCAACACATGTCCAAAAAATGCACGTTTCTAACGTGCAAAGGGGGCTGGACGTTACTGTTTTTAGACCGATGAACAAAACAGGGAAAAAAAAATCTAATAACAGGGTAAAAAAAAACGCGTCATAGGTAAAAAAAGATTCAGAACAGGGCAAAAAAGACTCAGAAGAGGGAAAGAAAGTTCAAACGTGCTGCCTCTAGCGGAGAATATTGGCACTTAGTTAATTCCGACGTATGACCAGCTGTTTCTGTATTACTATATATTACTGTACTATTATATAACCTTTTAATTCTTTTTTAATTCTTTTGAGGTGTTTTTTTTTCTTTCAGGGGGCTAAGGTGGTACCACCCTGGACCCCACTGATATGAACGAAAACTTGCGTTTTTTGGACATTTATTGAAGAAAAGAACATGCACCACGGGAGGGAAGCATTTTTGTCTCGCGCGACGTTTGCAACACTCGACAAAAAACGCCTGCTTCCCTCCCTAGGTGCGTAATATACTATTCCATAAAATAGTAGTTGGGGTAGATTTTTTTTACCGATTTCAAGAGAAAAATTTATTTACAAAGTTATGAGCACTTGAATTTTGAAAAATGATAAAATTTTGAAACTGATAACGTTGACAAAAAAAGATCAATATATTTCATTAGAGTTCAGAAAATACAGCGAAAGAGTAAATATTCGGATTACCTTAGATGATACATCATTTCTCGAAAAATACACAATGCACTTCCTACCAAACATTAATAATAATTCATCACTCTCACTTTTTGAAAATCCGTCAAAACTTGGCACACACTATACTACAGGTGCTAGAGGTGCCCTGCTGAGATACTGGATATTAAAATTTGTTAAAATTTGACTTAGCGTATAAAAGTCATGAAAATGAAAAGAACCTCGCTAATGCCGCAAAGATGAAGCGTCTTTAATGTATACATTAAAATTGTGCCTAAATATAAACACATTTATAAGAAATGGAATTTGTAATAGTAACGCTGAGAAAAAGGAAAGTAAACACAGCTGGTTGTGTAAATAAAAATACTAGCAGAATATAGGAATGGATAGATCAGACAGTTGGTAACTGGTTAAGGGGTTATCTGGCTTTTCGTAATATGAAAAATTTAAAGAAAAAAGGAAAAACAGAATAAAAAAATAATTAATTATTGTTTTTATTAATTATTAATTAGTTTATATGTTTCTTTAACAGATATATATCATGTAAAGACTTTTATTAGTGAAGTATGTTTGGTTGAAGTAATTACCTGTATTTTTGAGATATGATTCTTACGCTATTTAATTATGAATTATGATGATGAAAATTTTTTTATCTATATCTAATATCAATAAAGAAAGTACTTTTTCGCTATATTTTAAAAATTAATTTTCTTTGAAAGGTTTGGTTCAAAAAATTACAAAATATTTTCTAAATATCCGTTGCAATTTTTTGCTCACATTTGTTCTAATTTCTAGTTTGTTATGAATTTTACGAAAATTATAAAAATACACGAAACTTGTAAAATTAATGCATTAAATACTTAATTAAATTATAATTAAATGATTAATTAATAATAATTAAATAATTATTAATTATTTAAATCATATTTGCTTACAGGAAGCAAAGTGCTCATTAAATGAGCACAAAAGTTCATACAACTTGACAGCTAGTTGACCTCTATTCTTAAACTGACCATATTTGAAATACTCAAAAACAGGACGGGAGGGGGGGGGGTAAATTAAAAAATAACAACTCTTTTATAAAAAAAAAACCTTTTTGAGGGACAAACAGAACAAATTGCTAAAAAACTGAGCATTTTACAGGAAGCTCATCTCCACAGCTGCAGGATAAATTGTTAAGAAACAGGACTGTCTTGCGAAATACAGGACGGATGATCACTTTATCTATTCTTATACCTCTATGAACGAATTACCTTACACATATTGACAAACATACACATCAATATCGAGGTAGAGCAAAGTAAGATTTTAAAGGAAAAAAGATGAAGCGAGGGTTTCTTCCTATGGCAGCAGAAAACGCAAAGGAGATAACAGAAAATCATAAGACCGAAATAAAAAAGTGAATCTATCCATCTCTTTAATTTTTACGATTTTCTGCTTTATGCTTTGCGATTTTTGCTGCCATGGAATAGGGCGTTAAAACCAATATCTAAGCTTGAAGTTCGATGTTCTTATTTTTCTTGATAAATATAATTAGATACTTTTTTGCTCTGTAATGCTATTCAATTTTTAAATAAAAATATGCATACAGGGCGAAAAAATATATAATTTTAATATTTCTTTTGTAAAATGTAAAGTCTCTTAAGTCACCAAGGTGTCTATAGATTCAAGAAAACCGGAATACCCGGAATTTTCTGGAAGTACAGTGTATTCTAAAAATGCCGGGAATTCATGGAAAGATTTGAGAAATTTGGGGTAAAAATGTGTAATACAATTGAAAAATATGTCGTGCAAAGTTTACTTCTTCTTCAAGTTAAGCTTATAAATTTCTACGTTAACTGATTTTTAATCATTAAAAATTAATTTTAATTTGACTTGCTCTTTTCTCATATAAAAGCAAATAATTTAAAAAATGACATTTTTAAATTCAAAGGTTAATACTCAGTAGAATAAAATATTTAAAATAAAATATTAAAACTTAAGGTTGGAGCATTATTCAAAAAATAAAAATGGATGTAGAACAACTCAAATCTGTAACTCATTTTGGATTGTATATAGATTTTTGGCCCAAAAAATACACTGTTTAAAGTGTCGTTTAACCAGGGTGGGTTTTTCCTCGATGACAAGCTTACCGGATTTGATTTGCTATTTTTTGGAAAAATATGTATTTTTCGAAGGGCTGTGCACTGAGTATTCCAGCAGTCAAATAGTCGATTTCTACCATACTACTTAACGAGACTAACAGGCTACTACACAGACTGCTAAAGCTACTACTCCGTGACCACTTTACTACTCTCTTGCGCACCTCTTGGTGCGTACATCCGAACCTACCAATACTGCTAGGTCGGTTGGGACCACCGATTCTGCTCCACTTGTGACTACTCAAAGAATGCTCAGATATTGCTAGAGAATACTACTGAATCCTAGAAGGATTCCCATGCTCGATTCGAGGTGGTAGTCAAAAGACTTACTCAGTGCACAGCCCCTCGGTATTTTTAATAAAATGAAACTAAGTTTTGGGAGGGACAGTACCGGTCTTTGGTGGTTGGGGGCGAAGTCGGACAAAGTTTTAAGCAAATAGGGGCGCCTGACACCCGACTTCTCATCCCATGCAGAAATTGTCTCAAGCAATATTAACCGAAAGATCATCAAAGTTACACGATATTTATTGGATATTGTTTTATATTGCCATAAAAGTACTTTTCACTTCACTTTAACTAAACTTTGAGATTTATGTTGAACCTTTAATTGCTGATTACATTCCTAACCGGCCAAGAATGTCCGATTAAGTTAAACAGCGATTAAAACTACTTTAATCATAGTTTAAAAGATAGTGGAACGCAATGTACTGATTAAATAAAGTTAATCAAATTAAAATTTAATAATAGTTTGTGGAATCGGCTCTATCTTATATTTTTATTTTAAAAGTTCCAAATCGTTGACAACTGACAGAGAGATTCCAGGGTACATTATCAAGTTTGTTAATTTTTTTCAACTATCAAGAATTTTAATCATTTAAAGAATTATACTTTAGAAAATAATATACTCTCGAACCCCGCAATACTAACCGCATTCCTCCCTCAATATTAATCAGAATCTCTCTCAATTTATTCTCAATAAGTACTTGATACTACTGCGCATGCCATGCCGCTCGGCAGCTGATTAGTTGCTATTGGCACGCAGTTTATAATGCTAAAAAATATTGTTTCGTACGCAATATGCGTGCTGAATTGATATGAAATTTGAGAAACGGAATTTGGTTAATATGGAGGGGGCCTCCCTAGTGAAAGCTTTGAATTAAAACTCATTCCGGAATTTGTATTCCAACCAAACAGTTTCATTTCGATTTAATCCGAAGGAAATTTTCAATCCAAAACCCATTTAAAAGCAATCAGAACCTTTAATCCGAATGAATACGCCAACGCGAATTAATCCGATCTATCAATCCGAATAAATCGGGTTAATCGGAACTTTCAATTTGAATTAATTCTGTCTATTCGAATCAATTTGATTGATTCCGAAAAATTCAGTTAAATTCGGACTCATTTGGATTTATTCGGATTGCAATTCCAGATTAATTATGATTAATTCGAATTGGCGGATTTATTCGAAGCTTTCGGGAGTTCAGTGTATTTTGTATAATATTCTACTTAGCAGATATACTTAAAAGAAAACATCTTTCTTTGTTTATTTTAACGCAGATGGAATTTGAAAAACATTTATGTAAAAAAACTCGGATTCTAGGAGCGTAACAAGCACGAGGGTTTGGGTGTCAGGACACCTAGACAGTAGGTTAAGTACATCTACTTGCAATATGCACGGGTGTCCAAATTAATTATTAGACGGATAATAAAATTCCAGACTACATGTACTTTTTGAGGGTTTGGATTCCTTTTTTTTTTTCTTAATTAGTCTTAATGTGTAAGATAGCTCTCCCGATACCCATTGCCTTGATACACCTGACTAATACACCCTTGCGCACCCGACTAATTCTGTCAACTTTTCAGCTGGATTTCAATACGATGAATGACCGCTAGATAAATGATGCCATATTTACTGTAATCTGACGCACGATTCACGCTCTAAATTTTGACCATTGACTACATTTCTCTAGTTGTTACTCAACGTGTGCTGCGCGCCCAGGGAGACAAAACTTCAAAATCATTGTCAAAGTGATTTTTCGAAAAACTGGTGAGCAAGCTGTATTTGTTAAAATAAAGTCTTTCCCTCTGGTGCTACCATAAAGTTCTAAATTTGCCTTTTTGTGCCTTCAAAATCTCGAGTTGAAATCCAGCTGATAGATTTGTGCTTCTCCACAGATTTTGACAGTTTTTAACAGCTTTTTCTTTCAAATTCCATCAACCTTCAGGAAGTTTTCTGTATCAAAACGACATTGAAGAATTTTATAAAGCAAAGAATAGTAACGTATCTTTTTACAATTGCCGTTATCCAACAATGTTAACGTGTTATCCTTACTAAAAAAATACTAACTAGAATAGATTTGTGAAACCAGTAGTGCGATCAGTCGAATAATAAATACATTTATCGATCACTTCATAGACACATGTAAATGTAAATAAAATAACCGCGAGACCTTATTACTATAGGCTATGGAAAGGTTATAAATATGTTTAATAATGCATAGGTTGACTTTGACATGAGAAAAACTTTGTTGAACCGTACGTTGATGAAAACTGTATAAAAATGTATAAAACTTAAACCACTTTGAATATGTAAACATAAAGGGTCAAAATATATAATAGAAATTAAATTATTTAAAATTGTTTAAATTTCAACTCAGTTAATATTTTATTGACTGTGAAATAATAACAAATTTTAACAACATATTCAAACATTTTTCAATTTGAAATAAATTATGTCTAATATGTAAATAGCAACTGTTACACATTTGTTTATTTTTTAGTAATGTTAACAATCAAATTATAAAACGCATACGTATTCTACAAACGAATATTAACAGAGAATTTTGCTCCCGTTTCGTACTATATATAGTGCAATATACATTTCTTGTATTATTTTCAAGAATTTATGACGCTATCTGGGTAAATAAAAATGTTTCGAAAAGTTAATGTCAAAATCCATTTTGAAAGTTTATTTTGACGAATATAACTAATATATCCTTAGAAAATAAACCATTAAAATTATAGTTTTGAGTTTTAAGACACATTGTATATATTTTCTATTTTTAATTAATTGTATGTTTCAATTTCGGAAAAATTTGTTAGATAATACAGGTTACGTTACGTGTGTTAAAATATGAATATTTTTTTTTAAGATCACAATACTTCGCTGAGAAAGTAAAATACCATATATCTATTCGTTCAACTTTCCTTATAGAACCTCCCCCCCCCTGCCGCCAAGACAATTGTAAGATGGACTTTCTTCGTTCAGAAAAGTTGGATGAATAGACGAATACTTAAGGGCATGTATTACTTACCTGATCCCTACCTTACCGACATTTTTTTCTCTGTAACGCTACGTCTACATTTATTGACATACCACATTGAAAATTTATATATTTGAAGCTAAAGCCTTAAGGTACGTTTGTCTGGTCCTAAAAATTGACATTTAAAAAAAAAATTTCAAAAAATTTTTTTTTATTTTTACAAAAATTTAAGACCAGTCAAATATACATTAGCATATTTTCTTTAATTTTATAAATTGTCAATTTGATATCTTTATAAATGTAGACGTAGCATTACAGAGAAAAAAATGTCGGTAAGGTAGGGATCGGGTAAGTAATACATGCCCTTAAATCAGGTAAAATTGTGTGTCGTGTTTTTCACTACAACTTTTCAAAAATAAAAAAAATTATTTTATCATACAGAATTGTTTATTTTAAAAATACTAAGGGTGTTGGAACCAAATTGAAACCACAATATTCAATTTCCTCATTTGAATCAAACAATTTTACAATTAAATATTTTTTTGCTCTTTAGCACTTTTCTCCTTTAAACCAAAAGTTTGACCATAGATCGAAAAATATATTTAATTATAATATTTGTAGAAAAAAAACAGTCGAATAATCGATTTTTGAATTTAAAATTTGTATTTGTAGTTTTGTAAAATAACACGAGAGAGAACACGATCTCGACCAAAAGAAAAGTATACGTGCTAAAAGGCAATAGATTTCAATACAACATTTCTTATAAGTGAATTCTTCAAAATGCAGTACCGAAGTACACTGTGGCACCCCACGCAAATTCTGCATGAATAAGAGGCATAAATATGTAACTACTCTTACTTGTTAAGTACTTGTATAATACTTTGTACAAAATTCGGAAATAAAGCTCCTATGCAAGAAAACTTTGAATGAATTTTTTTACACTCTCATCATTCTTAGATTCATATGAATTTTGACTTATCAAGTTTTCATCGATTCTCAACACTTCGAGACCCTTCAGATAGAAAAAATTATTTACGATTATTATTTAAAAATAGTATTACATTTTTGTGAAATTCATTTCATTATGCAAATTTAATTGAGTTTTACAATTTCAGGGTAGCCGCTACAGGTTTTCAATAATAATAATATTGACATTTTTTTAAATTTTGCATACACGGCAAAAAAAGTTCATTTCATTTTATAGAATCAAAAATATTATTACAGTAGGTGCGGTGCTGGTGTAGTTGCCCGTGACAAATTTAGTTGGCGCGACAGTCTAAGAGTAGCAGGCTACCCCGCACTCTTCACCCCCCGATTTAGTTACCCCGTGGAAAATGTAGAGACGCTAGTGCGAGGGCCCTCGCACTTTTTTACCCTCCGATTGCATCCGTCGAATCCCCGCTGCACCCACTGAACCCCTCTGAAACATTTAAAGACTAATCGTCTTGAAATGAAGATTTACAAATCTTGTCGATTATGAAAAATTTTTTTTTGCACCTATCAAATCCGAATTGGTACCATAGATTGGTAAACATGTAATATGAAAACCCTTTAAACATCAACATTGAAAATTTATTTTATAGGAGTTTATGATGTGGAAAAGAAAATTTAAAAAACCTTTTTTTTCTATAAAGTGGTTGAACCGATTTTGATGAAAAAATATATGTTGTTGAAAAAATTGAAATAAATTTCCTACAATTAAAATACTAAAACCTGAGCGGGAAAAGCCGTACCACATGCTCATTTTGTTACGGTATTTAGAAATATAATTTTTTAATAATAATAGGAACATGGTAATTGTTTTCATTTTTGAATGTTATGGCCATAATTTTTTAAACAGATTAACATTTGCAAAAAACATTTTTGGGTTGTAATTCTACTGAGAAATTTGTAAACAGATGATAAAAAATATTATCATATTCTAAGAACTTCATCAAAAAATCAATTACTAAATTTTCATTGAATTCAAAATTTTTCTATTTATTTATTATTAATGAATAAATTACAACTTGGAGACAAACATCTTATACGATAGTTAATAGATTTGTAAATGAAAAAAATGTTTGTTTATTTAAAACATTTCGAAGACATATACAACAATACAAATATTTAATAAGAATCTAAAATAAGTTGTGAGTGATTTCTTGTTCAACTAACATAATATTAGAAACACTGTAATTACTAGTTACTTAATATTATATTGGGGGACCCTAGCGTTGGGTTGGCAGCAGTGCCGTACTAGTCGCGTTGTACGGTGCGAGAGCCGAGAGTTAGATGCGTTAGAGGATTCAAGCGAAAACGTGTGTCTGAGTAGCGTGATGCCTGTGTGGTGATTAAAACTTATGCCTGCGTGGTGAATTGAACTTAAAGGCCTGTGTGGTGATTATAATTATTCCTGTAGACTAATAGAATTAATTTTTCTTTAAACCGAGAATAAGCTGCACATATTTTTATGAAGAATTGATATTTTTCGTTTTAACGGTAGTTTTCAAGGCAAATATAATATTAATGAATAATATTAATCAATGTTATACATAATAGTAACATGTATTTAATAAATTTTAACACGTATTTTAATAATATATGTTTGTTTGTAATGTTTATGAAGTTTTCAAAGTTTCCTAACTTTCAAAACATAATTTTAAATAATGATATACCGAAATCCGAAATCTTACGGAAAACAGTGCTCGAATTCGTAGTTCGGTGAGAGGGCAGCACTTCGATAGGACAGAAAAAGTGATTACCTATATATATATATTCAGAACGCAATTTTGGCTCAACGCCGCATCTACTGTAATAATATCTTTGATAGAACTAGTCCTATAGTACACTCGACGTTTCCAATATTAACGTTCCCAATGTCCAGCATGAACCTCAAATCTCACTTGATACCACTCCGCATGCATTGCACACGGAAAACATAAGTATTCCAAAAAATGGAAAAAGTTTGCGAAATTGTTACGAACGTTTGTAAGTAGTTAATTTACCTAACAATAAATAATATTTTAACGTGCATTATTAACATGGGTAGTCGAGTCTGATCTCTGTCTTTTTTATTTCAAGGAGTTTCTGCAGATTATTCTACTCACATTGTGTTGGGGTACTTCAAATAAAATACATAAAAACTTTTCCAATTTAAAATTATAGTTTAGTTCAAAAAATTAAAATGCGAATAAAGTGAAAAAAATCGTGTGTGTGTGTGTGTGTGTGTGTGTGTATGTAAAATGAGATAGTTTTACTTTACCAAAAACTCCTTGCACGAACTGTAAATCACCAATCCAACCCGCACTTATAAAAGATAATTAAGAAATTTCTATAATTGACTAAATTTCTTTAAATTTTAGAAACTACTTAGGAATTTATTTCCTAAGGCCCTTAGAAAAGAAGGGAATTTGTCCCTTTTCCTATATTTGGACTCACTTCCACTTTGATTTACACTTCAAACATTACTCGCGGACGAACAGAATTGGATGAACAGCATTTTGAGATAATATTCTAATTCACTTAAAAAAACAAACACTTTTCCATTTATTAGTTTTACTATTTGATTTTACGTCAACTTTAGAATGACAAAAAGGAAAATATATTAAAAAGAACAAAGCTAAAGTGTGACAGGTTGGATTTGCGAACCGAGAGTTTTACTTGACGCTACCTGTGGATAGGTCGTTGAGAATCTGCGCTAGTATTTAGCATCTTCGGTCCACATTAGATTTGTTTGCAATTAATTAGGTGGGACAGAACTACTTTTGTGACACTTGTGCTCACCTGCAGACGGCCACTCGGCCAAAAACTACAGAGTTGCATTTACCACGCTTTTATGGTGTTAATCCACATCGCCGGATCAACATGATACTTGATGACCTTTTCATTTACTAATTCTCAAATTCTCTAAACCTTAGTACTTTTCCAAACTGTAAATAATCTTTCTTTATTTCGAGACTTTTATTAATCGTATAATTTGGGAATTTATAGCCCTTTTCGTTGTTTCTCAATAATTGTATGTTTATGTAAATTGGTTAAATTAATATAATCAGTTTTAAAGGTTTTTGTAAAACTGAATAATCAATATTTCGAAGTTCATGAATAATCCTCATTATTCTCAATTTAAAGTTATAGAGAATTAGACAGTTAGCAAATTAACATTAATATTTATTATTATATGTTCCTATCCACAGGCTTGTTCATCTTGTAATTCAAGTTATATTGTTGATTAATTCTGCATTTATTGCAAATAATTCTTGTTAGTATTAATGCAAATTATATTTTTGTACTAAAAAGAATAGTGTATAATTGGAGTGTAATTAACATTTTATAATTTACGTGCATCTTTACATGAATGATAGCCAAAAATCATACTGTTCACATTAAAACACACACGCCTTCATACATCATTCTACAAATTAAAAATTTTTCAAAATTGTACGTTACAATTTTCCTTCTCCTTTTTATGATCGTCGTCCCTTGACGATGGTAAGTGAAAAGACAAAACGCATTCTTGCATCCCTTGACTATTTGTAAGTTACAAGAATCCTATATAATGTTAATAAAGCATTTTTAATCCTACGTTGATCTGTTTTTTTTTAAATTTATTTTATGGTGCTTTTAAACTGCAGCAGCCTTACATGTCTTGTATATTTGGATTATACTATTAATTCTCTGTATAAATCTATAACCACGCATGGCGCTTTAAGTGTGATGCAGCCTTACATATGGTGGCAAAACTTAACTCTTAGTGATTAAATATAAACGTATCTTGTCATTCCAGTACGTTATAAAGTAATTACAAATATGTTATTTTTCATATATTTTTACGTTTATTTACTTATTTATATATTTCTTAATTTATTTATTTATTTCGAACAAGAAGTCATTTCATTGTACCGTACAACACTTATGCCACATTAATGTTCTGAGGAGGCAGGCCTTGTCGCGTAGGCTCTAGTGTGAGTATTGTGTTGTGGACTTGGTTCATTGTCTTCACTTCTGTTTCTGCTATTTCCGTGGAATCCTCTTCTTTAGTTGCTGTTCTGCGTTGCGGTGTTGGTTTTGTTTTATTTACCATATATATTTCAGTTGAGCGTTTGTGCTTTTTACTGAAGCATTTAAACATTCCTTGTTCAAAAGTTATCAGAGGACGTCTCATCACATATATCAAAAAGCATACTCCACAATGACCGACTCCGCCGAGAGCTGAATGCGTTAGAGTATAATGTTTACGTACGTCTACGTGATCTTGGCTAAGAGTATTACAATCTTACTCTAATCTGAGTAAGGTCGTGTCCGTTTTTTGCCCTTCTCATATCAGGTTGAATTTTGATACTTCTGTTCAGTGGTTCTGCTATTGGTTGATAGTATTTTAGCATTACAGTAGATACATCAACCAGATCTAGATGTATTTCCAGGTCATAGATATATTCATGAGGATCTTCTCTAATCATGATTGCAGACAACGTGATGCTTTCTGACCTTAAAATGCAACACGTGCCAATTGCAATAAACCAGTGTTCATCATCTTTATTTCCTCCGTATTCTTTCCCGTACACACGAGGTAGGCTATTTCTGGTTTGACCAATGAATAAAGCCAACGTCCTATTGACATAATGGAGGTATATCACAACTTCTAAATACTTCTATTGAGGGATATCGTAGAAGTTCCATCTCACAGCTCTTTACAAGAGTAGCGTCATAGATTGCTTGTACCGAATGGCATATATATTTCCCACGAAGTAATTCACATGAATGGACAATTTTTTGTTCTATATGTATATAATGCCACGTAGGGGCTTCGAGGTATAATATAGGCTCTTCCCGTACTGTTATTGTTGTCTATTACCCTTTGGCTTACGGGAATCTGGTGTATTTGGTAATGTTGGTATTTCGTTCGGTCTAATAGCGGGATGTCCAAAGCTATCATTAATCTCCCATTTTGCATTCGTAAAGAGACGGCCGATATTTGCGTCAAATCAGGTAGATTCACTCGAGGTAAAGGAATGGGAAATTCCAGATTCGGCATTTGATCTTGGGCTTCCCTAGCGATGGCTGATAGTTGTTTAGTCGTGATCAAACTTGGATGCAACTTTCCTTCTCTGGCTGCATGGATTACTGATATCGTCCGTTCAATAATTCTTTAGTACTCATCCAAACTGTATCCTAGCGTCATGGATATTTGTCCCAGTATTGCGGTATAATTCTTTCGAGCAAAACTGTTTTGTAATGCGAAGAAATTTCTTGTAACGTTTGCCAGTTGTTTTTTTAGTTGAGTTAATTCTACATGGTGTTGTTCTGCAAGTTAGTGTAACTTCTACAGTTCAGACCTAACTACATGAGCTTGTTTACCCATGAGTCTGGACATGTTGTTTTGAGCATTATTTAGTTCTTCTATTGTATGTTCGTACCATTCACCGTCTTCATAATTTAAAACTCCTAATGCAGGTCCTGCTAATTTCCCTATACATCCAAACCATGGGACTGTTCGGCGTCTTCTTTTGAAATTTTGATGTAGATCGGGTGTCGATTGGGCGTTAATATACTCCATTAATTCATCTATTGCATCCTGAAGCTCAACTTGTTCATGTTATTTCCGTTGTAAGTGATTTCAATTTAATAATTCGTAGCAATTGAATTGTTCGTTTTGTAGACAGTGGTCCATAGATAACTGTAATTTTTGTTTACATTTAATTAGGAACTCCTGTGATTTCGTTGTTTCGTTGAAAAATTGAGGCTCCTAATACGTACTGCAATGGAGCCAGCTTCTCGTAGAAGAGGCTGGTACTTTTTGTGAATTGAGTGTTAGAAAATACCTCGCCTTCTCCTTGGGATATTGAAAAGGATGGAAAGATGATAAATCCTCCCAAAACAATCCATAATATCCCATACATTGTGAATTGGTTAACCTAGAAAAGAATCCTTTCTACAATGGATTTTAAATCTAAGCTTGACTCTTTAGAAAGGACCCTTTTCACGCTAGTTCGTCTGCCTTTTCGTTACCATATCGCCCCGTATGAGCAGGTTTATAACACCACTGGATATCCAATGATTGAATGGAATCTTTTAATTTTTCAAATGCTAATTTATTTATAATAGTATGTTTATTAACTGCCTTCCAATCATTGGCCTCCCATTTTGGTAACCATTTAGTATAACCGTTAATGAGAAACTGAGAATCCGTATGAATTTTCAATCGCTGAATTCCAGCTTTCTTTGCTTGACGTGATGCTATGATAGCTGCTTCAATTTCTGCGGAATTATTCGTTTGTCTATTCATCGCGCGTTTTGAAACGTTTAACGGATGATTTTCCCCAAACGAAACATCAATTCCTGCACTGGCATTAGATCTACCATTTTTCAGACACGCTCCGTCGGTATATACATGGGTATAACCTTCCTTATCAATTAAAAATCCATCTTCCGAGACCTGCAAAGGACTACTATTTCGTCACAAAAATGCTAACTTTAATTTATCCGTATGCTTCGTGAAAATCTTATTAGGTTTACGAATATTTTGAAAAAACTTCACGAATAGTTTGTCACAATGTCTAAAAAAATGATCAATTTCTTAAAAAAAGAATAATCCATTTTTTAGAATGTTTGGAGTAGAAAATTTTTCAAACACGGAAACAAAAGAGTTAACTACTAGTCAACGAAAGAGTCTCAAAAAGTTTTACAATTTTTCACAAAGTGCTTTAAGCTCACTCATTTACTTCAGGGTATTCCGATTGTCATTATTAGTATTAGTAACCATAGTATGACCACGTGTCCACGCAACCGACGAACTGAATATTTCAAGAAATAGTAATTGAATATAACAATATATTAATAGCGTTAGTTATTAACAAAATAGTAATAAAATACTAATAAGATTCATAACATATTATTAATGAAATTCTGATAAAATTAGTAATTTAAAAGCATTTGTAAAGAATTTCAAATTAGGCGAGTTTCAAAAAACTGAAAAATGTTTCAAGATTTTGAAGTAATCTAAAAACCAAAATTGTTTCTGAATTATTTAAAATCTGTTAAATCTCTTGAAATATTTGGTGAAATTTGTTGAAGTCCCTTGAAACCATTTGAAATCTTTTGAACTCTCTTTAAGACGCTAGTTATTAAAAATGATGTAAAAAATATAATCATAAAATATAGTTTCATAATAATTTTCATGAAAACCTGTTTAAAGTTTCTATATTTATATCCGTGTTTGTCTACAACATACATATGGGGCATTATTCCTCAAGTGTACCTCCCTCAGAATTCGAGTTTGTCTGATTGAACTCAAACTTGGGTAAAGTATAGTCCTATCAGCACTTTAGAGGAAAAAGATTTTTTCGATTGGGTAAAAATTTACCGACATAGGGGAGGGGTAATTTTTCGAATTTTCTCGATTTTGTACGGTTTCGTGCTATTTCGAAGGTATTAAGCTCCTTTCCTGTGGAAAAGACCTGTCACTTTTCACCATAAAAATATTACTGTCACCTTCCTAAAATCAAAACATCTGTTTATCTTAATTCGTGGGAGCACTAATGCACTTTGCATCCCCACGTGCACGATTGTAAATTAACGGACACTTGACCTTATTTGATGTTTCCTAAAAAGGGGAACCAATCAACAAAAAGGGGTGTTACTATCACGTTGGAAAATCTAGGAATCATGTGTTTTGCCAAAATGTACACGTGCCCTTTATGCATTGCGGCCATCTTTAATTCATGCAAAAGTCCTATAAAAACGGAGAACTTTCCCCAGAAAAGTTCGAGTTCGCTCCGGAGTCTTCACCTAGTAACATCAACTCCTAAACAGTATCTTCAGTCTTAAGGCTGATGGAATTTGAAAATTTCTCATCTAGAAAAACTCAGATCCCAGAGACTCAACAATAACGGGGTTAAGACACCCAGACAGTAATTCGAGTATACCTACTTACAATATGCATGTATGTCGAAATTATTAGAACGATAATACAATTCCACAATAAACGCACTTTTTGAGGGGTTTTAATATTTTTTTTTCTTTTTTTATTGATTTTTAATGTGTAGGGTGGCTCCCGACACCCACTGTTTTGAGACGCTTGTTACGCGTCTGTCTAATTCTGTCAACTTTTCAGGTGGACTTAAAATTTTCAAGTGAGAGACAAAAGAAGGAAAATTTAGAGGTTTTTGATAGAAAAAACTAGAGAGAAGAAATGAATAAGGGGCCCCTGTCAAAATGTCCGCCGTTTCTGATAGAAAAATATTAAACGCTATTTTGGGACTATAAAAGTGAGTAATCGACAAACTTATCATCAAGCGCCCATTCTTCATTTCTTCCCTCTATTTTTTTCTATCTTAAACCTATAAATTTTCCTTCTTTTGCCTTTGACTGGAAAAATTCTAGACCACATGATAGCTTTATTTCTTTCTACAGATTTTGACAGTTTTTGACAGTTTGTTGACAGTTTTTACTTTCAGATTCGAACGCCCTTAAACTTTGTGCGGAAAAGTATCTCTTCAAATTAAATACAAGTTCCATCGAGGTATTAGTCGAATTTCGAGTCAATAACCCAAAGAGGAACCAATCCTGGAGTCGGATTTCTACGACACAGACCGCAAAGTCTCATTTCAACATTATCAACCCCTAACAGATTTTGGGTAAGTAAGTTAACTATTTTACGCCTACGATCTAATCTGTGGGAGAAGCCAGAGACTTAGTTTCTGTTTCTTTTTCCAGATGCGGATCGAGATATTTTCTGAAAGGGTGCTGTCAATGTAAATCAATCAATAAACTATTTGTAAACTTGTAAATCTGAGAGTATTTCAAATCAGCGGTTATCCTCATCCCGATATAGAGAATCCTTTTTCCCTATCCAAAACGAGGAAGAACCACCTTTGTGTATTTCTCCTATATCTTAAATTTAAGGATATGTTGCGAATTTAAGACGTAATAATATTAAGGAAATAAATTTCTATCTAATAAATATATTGTAATACGTGGAAATAGTGTCATCATGTACGTCACTATTGCGTTAGGTGTAGTGTTCAATTTTATTTATAAGCTATTATAAACTTATCTTTCTTTCTCTTCTTTTTTCTGATTGCTTGCAACTTCTTAACTTTCTCATTTACTTAAAAATAAATTACTTCTTTGGACTTTTCGATATTTACTTTTCGGTACACTGCTCTCTGCATTATACAGGGTTAAGACTGTAATTAAAGTTTTCTAATGCCTGCATTACACTCATTGTAGGAACGTAATATTAAGGAAAAAGTCTATTTCCACGTATTACAATATATTTATTAGATAGAAATTTATTTCCTTAATATTACGTCCCTACAATGACTGTAATGCAGGCATTAAAAAAATTTAATGACAGTCTCAACCCTATACAATGCAGAGAGCAGTTTAATAAATAATAAATATTCATAATTGATACGATAAATGAGTCCGAAGAAGTTCCGCCGAGCGAGAAGTCCAGTAGTCTCGAGCGTCGTCGACGCGGCGCTTTACTCTTTATTTAATTTCTCAAAAACAACGAAAAAAGGCAAGATGAAATTTACAGCATCGAATGATATAGACTTAAGCTTTATTTTGAGACAAAAAAAACATGCCTTTTTTTGCAATAGTCAAAAATTTTTTGATTTAAAAAAAAAATCAGTCTAGTTTTCAATTTTTTAAAAAATGGTTATAACCATTTGATAGACCAGGAAAAAAGCTATCAAAAACATTTTAGACAGCATTTTTTATATTCCAAAGGAAAGGAGCTTAATACCTTCAAAATAGCACGAAACCGCACAAAATCGAAAAAATTCGAAAAATTCCCCTCCCATATCTCGGTAAATTTTTATCCAATCGAAAAAATTTTTTTCCTCTAAAGTTGTACCTAGTAAGACTATACTTTACCCAAGTTTGAGTTCTATAAGACAAAGTCGAATTCTGAGGGTGATACACTTGAGGAATAAATGCCCCATATTAGTTAACTTTCTAATATATATATATAAATACAGCTATCTTTTATATTTTCATAAATTTCATAACAAATTTCAATAATCTCATTTTTGGATCGGGACCTCGAAAAATTTCGACCCATCAGTGATCTGTTTCTCGCAAGTGGTGATCGGTTCATGAAGTCAGTATATAATTATAGTTATATAGCTATAGTTATATGTAGTTATATTATATGTGTATGTTGTGTTCGAGATTAGGCATTATAAGATTTGTGTATAGGTACTTATATGTATATGTATATGAATGACCTTCACACATATTCAAGGCGTAAACAAAAACGTATCAATTTTTTTTCGAATCGGTAATACTTTACGAAAATGTGAATAAACACTTTGTTAAAATTTCGCACACTTTTTCCATTTTTTGAATCAGTTATTTTTTCCGTAAACTCGCGCATCTGATTGGCAAATCAGATTTCTGTTTTATTGGCGTGCAATTTAAACTGCTAAAAAGATTATTTTATGAGCAATATGCATGCGCAATTGATGTGTCATTTGAGAAAAGTAATTTGGTTAATATTGGAAACACCGACGTTTTCTACCGACATGGGACTGCACCTTGAGCACAATTATGTACTTGTCCTGTGTCCTTGTCCTAAACGCGTCACTAAGCCCCTCTCCTGCCATCGAGAAACCCACCTCGATGAAAGGACCCGTCAAACAATGTATTTTTGCAATTTTATCGTACAAATCTATCAGCTTAATTTTAGCTTGAGATCTTGAAGGCGCAAAAGGTCCAATTTCAATTTTTTTGGTAGAAACTAAAAGAAAGAAATTTTGAACAAACCTATCTGTTATTATCCAGTTTTTCGGAAAACTACTTTGATTGCCATAAACGAGCAAGAGATTATTTCATGCTAAAACCAGCGGACATTTTAACTTCCATGATGGAAGAAACAGCTGAGACAAACTGCGAGGTGACTGATAGTCACTGAGCGGCATGATGGCTAATGTTACGTCTGCCCAGCGCTGGTGCTCATGGATTTCTCCTAGAACCAACGATGATTGGGCAGAAATTTGTGGCTCGTTGCTGTCTTTCACCGATTTAAAAATCGACTACTGCGAAATTAGGAAGGTGTTAAATTAAAACAAGGCAAATCAAATATTTAATAAATTTCTACTTGTTTAATAAAAACTTGCGAACTTTTGCAGCTAAACTATACAATTTCTAAGAAGCTTTTAAGCTTAAACTTAGCGGGTTATGGAGCGTTCACACCTCGGCCTGCCCGACCGGTGCAGGCAGAAGATACATGAGAGTAAAAGAGATAGAGAATGAAAATTTGGACAAAAAGAACTTCCTTTCTTCTTTACTCTCATGTACTTTTTGCCTGCACCGGTCGGTCGGACAGAGGTATAAACGCACCATTAAGGGTCGACGGGAAACTGAATACATTAATGCCCTGCTGTCTGGTCCACGCTGCACGTAGCTGGGACCTACCAGCAGGGTGGGGAGAGTTTCGAGACGTGTACATTTCGAAGTGGTGGGGCCTTTCTCTAGATTCTCTGGATATAACAAAAGGTGGGAAAACCCAAGCTCGAAGATAATGGTATTTCGTACCAACTTAAAGCTTTTTATGAGAGGTCGGAGTCCCAAATTATATCGGTCTTCATTTACAATTTTCCTTAGCCGGGTTAGAGGCCGTTATAAAATAAAAATTTTATATTTAGAAAAATTCTGTACTTAAGTTCTAACGCTGGGGAATTCCGAGTGTAAATCTAAGAAGGTAGATTTTATAATGGGAAAGTTCTAAAACATTATTCTAATTCTGGGGAAGTCCCAGAACATAAACTCAATGAGGGAAAGATCCCAATTCTTATTTTTCAAGGGCTTCTATTTAAAATGATAAAAATAAGGAGAGTTCTAGACTAAGTAATATTCAAAATTATATTCGTAAATATAATTTGAATCTTCGCGCGTAATGTTACATTTCGAATATGGAAGCATATACTTTTGTGATGAGCGCACATATTTTCTCATCTTTATTGCGCGAAATATAGAAAATAAAGGCTTATTCACATAACCACCTACTCATTTTCAAAATAGCTTTAGGTCACGTGACCGAAAATTTGAATTTTAATATTATGAATTAAATTACATGGCAGAATTGTAGATCTTAAGAGACTTTAGAATAAGTATTATATTTACTATAGAATTTAAGAAACGACGCGACGTTCTTTTACCTTTAGGACGCTTATTGATTGAAATACTTATATTTACACCTAATCCGGGTCGCGTACGACCAGGGATGGTTCTATTGCGGTACGTACTTAGGACAGGCATCATAAAAAGAGAAATCCTTATTTTTACTAATCCGTAGCGTACCGTGACCGATAAAACCATTTGGAAATCCCCAAAAACGCGTCACCCAATTAAGAAGCGTCCTTCCACCTCTTCTAAAATTTGTAAATCTCCCTCTACTTCGTACTATTTACCCATCTTTCTGTCTTCTAGTTTTAAGTTGCAGAAACAGATTCTTCTTGGCTCTTGGCTTGGAAAGTTCGTTTTATCCCAAGGTCGACAAGAGTTGAAGTGCGATACTGAAGATTTATCTATCGACACTTTTATATAAAGCAGTCTTCATTTTACCTTCGCAGTCTTAATTTCACCCTGAGAACTTTCCGAGCTTATATTCATAAGCCGATCGATAGATCTAATTATTTTAAAATAATTCGCGCCTTTCTAAAAAGTTCAAATACGAACTAAGAAACGGCCCTGAGATCGGGTCGTCACACTTCAAAGAAGTCGCACGACGTTATTACTTACGTTCGTTTTGACGTCAAAAGTAGAAACGTTCAGCATTGCTACCAACTGTTTTGACAAAGTTTTGACGTGCTATATGGAATACGTCAAGTCTGCGACAATTTGTAGCAGTGCTCAACGCTTCTACTTGTGGCGTCAAAACGAATGTTAGTAATAACGTAGCGGCGAACGTTCACGAGCTTAGGATCGTGTCTCATGGATCCGGAATGCGTTGCCTTTTTGGCGTAAAACCATGAGAGTGACAGAGACCCACCATTGCTACTATCTCTCTCACTCTCATGGTTTTGCGCGAAAACGTAACATACTCCAGATCCATGGGATGCCACCTTTAGTCTCTATTGTGGACTAACCATGAAGGTGGAGTCCCATGATGGCTGCAAAAGTCGGCGTAAAGCAGAAACTCATGAGAGTGACAGAGATAGGCAGATCTGTTTGTCTCTTTTAATCTCATGAGTTTCGGTTTTACGCCGACGTTTTCCGCCGACATGGGACTGCACCTTGAAGCTGTACTGTGCTGACCTTGCTCGGCGCTACGATAGTTTGGCGGGAATGATTTGAATTGCAATAGAAAAGATAATTTGTGATTTTAAGATTCATTCGATTCTCGAAAAGTGTAAATTATTTTAGTATTATAAATGTATTGTATAATAGTCACTAAAAGTAGTCATTCATTTGTTCTTATAATAAATATGATGAAAATGAAATGATAAAAGATTACTGCGATCATCCTTCTCAAATTTCAGATCTTGTATCAGAAAAGAAAAAACTAGTTGGTTTGCAAGAGTTTTAGTGACAGTCATACAATACATTTATAATGCTAAAATAATTTATATTTTTCGAAAATCGAATGAATCTTAAAAACGCAAATAACCTTTTGTATTGCAAATCAAATCATTCCAGCCAACCTATCGTATCGCCGAGCGAGGAGCACAGAAAGCAGTAAATTATAAGAGTGAAAGAGACAGGAAGATTTTCTCTCTCTTTCACTCTAATGATTTTCTGCTTTCTGCTTTGCGTTTTCTGCTGTCATAGGACGGCACCCTCAAGGTCTGATTACACGCTTTTAGGAAAATGTTCTTCTTCTCACTCTACCATGTGACTATCCCATAAGTTTGTCTCATTCTCGCACATTTTCCGGGTAAAATATGTGAAAAATGTGGAATGAGACAAACTTATTGGATAGTCACATGGTAGAGTGAAAAGAAGGACATTTTCCTAAAAGCGTGTAATCAGGCCTTCAGTCACCTCGCAGTTTGTCTCAGTTGTTACTTCCATCATGTCCGCTGGTTTTAGCATGAAATAATCTCGTGCTCGTTTATCGTAATCAAAGTGGTTTTCCGAAAAACTGGATACTAACAGATAGGTTTGTTCAGAATTTCTTTCTTTTAGTTTCTACCAAAAAAATTGAAATTGGACCTATTGTACCTTCAAGATCTCACGCTAAAATTAAGCTGATAAACTTGTGTCTTTCCACAGTTTTTGGCAGTTTGTTGACCAATTTTAGTTTCAGATTCCATCGCCCTTAAGCGTCGCTTTTCGATAAAATTAAATAGAAGGGGAGGGCGGGAACTGACTGCGTGAACCGTAAACTAGTATCTAATAAGAGTAAGAAATAGAGATTGCTGCTGAAGATTGTTGCCAATTGGTCTGCCCTGTCGTCCTTCCTTCTCTTCAAAAGTCCTAGTTTTTCTTCGCAGAGCTATCAAGCCGTTTCCGCCGCTTATCTCCTCTCTGTATATGAGAGAGGGGGCTATTTGTAACATACGGCACAAGACCTGTACAAGGGTGGCTGAAGCGAAGAATTCTGCGGTTGGAGAACGGAAGTCCTTGCTTCGAACTGAATGACTACTTTTAGTGACCATTATACAATACATTTATAATACTAAAATAATTTACATTTTTCGAGAATCGAATGAATCTTAAAATCGTAAATTGTCTTTTCTATTGCAATTCAAATCATTCCCGCCAAACTATCGTATCGCCGAGCAAGATCAGCACAGTACAGCTTCAAGATGCAGTCCCATGTCGGCGGAAAACGTCGGCGTAAAACCGAAACTCATGAGATTAAAAGAGACAAACAGATCTGCCTATCTCTGTCACTCTCATGAATTTCTGCTTTACGCCGACGTTTTCAGCCGTCATGGAACTAGCTACACCTTCATGCCTCTCAGTGACTATTAGTCACCTCGCAGTTTGTCTCAGTTTGTCTCAATAATTTGTATACCCACGCATATTGCAAGTAGGCATACTCGAAATACTCTCTGAGTGTTCTGACACACAGAAACCCGTACTATAGTCACACCCCTGGAATTAGAGTTTCTCTAGATTAAAGTTTTTCAAATTTTATCAGCCTTAAATTGTATAATATAGATTCTTTTAAATAGATTTGAGCAAATTTGTGGTTATATTATTGTCATTTTCAAATGGGCGGCCATTTTTGTACATGTGTTCATACTGGCGCCATGCACGGGAAGTTCAGGCGTCTGTACTTCCTGAAAAATTTTCTTATTTTGTGTTACATTACTTTGGTCTCCTTATGTTTATTCCCCATTCACACTGTCAGCTGTTTTCACAATGACGTCAAGTGACGATTGCTGGAAACAAGACATTCGAAGTTTGATCTGTAAGGCGCATGGCGTATAAGGTTCTCGACCAATCACAGGTTTTCAATTCCAATCGTGAGCAAGATGCGATTTAGTCGAGAACCTTATGCATCGTGCATAATGCGTTACACAAAAGTGTTTTGTAAAATTTCATGACACCAATCGTCACTTGATGTCACTAAGAAACATTTTGTGAATATCTAAATCCACCTAGCTAAAAAAGCATTGATGTGGATTGGGGCGAATCAGCAACCTCTAAAACTTCCACATAAGAACTTTTATATCAATTTTTTAACTTTTCCAAAAATTTCGCTGCCATTTTGAAAAGGCCATTTTCAATTTTGCATTTTTTATTAAAAATTCATAATCAGAGACCACTAAAACTCCCGAATAAGCAATTTCAATCCAATCTGTCGACTTTCCTGTAAAACTGCCATCATTTTAAGTACAACATTTTGAATTATTTGTTTTTGATGAAAAATTCGTAACCAACAACCTTGAAAACTCCCGAGTAAGCTCTTTTAGTCAGCTAGTCATATTTAAATGTGTGCTACGTGATAAAAATATACAAACGAAGTGAACAGAGTTTTTATACCATAATTTAATATCTTCTTACAGTTTCTAGGTCATTTTAATCTTTTTAATCAATCAAATGTTTCTTCATTTAAAAATTTCAAGATAGGCCTTTTACAATTAAGGCTTTTTATTTTGTGTCTGTTTGTATATGGTACCTAATTCAGTGAATAAAAACACAAATAGAATACAACTCTATATGTTCTTTTCTAAAAACCTTCATTAAAGTCAAGGGCAAATTAAGGGGGGGGGGGGCTAGCTGGGGCTATAGCCCCGAGCCCCCACAACCAAGGGACCCCGCGAGTTCGAATAAAAAAATATTATATTGTGCATTTGCGTTTTTTCATACACGGTTTGGCCATGGTGACTTCGAAAAAAAAATATCATAACGTTGCCGTAGAACATGCCCTTAAAGGGGCCTCTTAGTCATTATAGTCCCGGGCCCCGTAAATCTTTAATACGCCCTTGACTAAAGTTCTAGAACTTGGTCCCTATTATTCTCTACCTAACTCTATGCTTGACATATTATTAGTTATAAAGCTTGTCCTTAATTTATTCTAATCAGAAATTTCGTCCTCGTCGTCGTCGCACTCTACGGCGATACTGTGAATACCATTTCGTAGTAAAGGGGTGCCTCTGTTTTTACCAAGGACGCGTGCATTAAGAAGTATAGTCAACGGTTCACCATTTTGGCAGCACATGATTTGTAATTTTTCTTTTAATACTTTTTCCTTATAGGCATAAAATTCCACTTTTAACCTGGAACAAACATAATAATTTTTTCTAAGAAATATAGCATAATTTTGCATATTAGAAAGCTAATTTGGCAAGCTTCACGAGGAACATGTGATGAGTAAAATCCAAGTTTTTGAAATGCCCTATAAGTATGTTAAAGTTACATTAATTCCGCGTCATTTTGCTAAAATATAAGAATTTTTTAACACATTGTATGGAAAATATAAGCTTTTAAAATAATATTGTCTCTTATGGATCTAACCTAGTAGAATTACAAAAAATTATTGTGCGTTATCAACGCACAACACCGTAAATAGAGCCGACACCTCAACAATACCATCAGAAATTGATAAAAAGATATAACAAGTTACCGGCCGAAAACGCCTCTTAGCAAGATAAGAATGGATGGTTTGCCCCGAAACGGATTTGATCCAGACTACAGAGGTAAATTTCTTACATTATTAGGCTAATTTACCCCAAATATTAGGTTAAAAACAACAATTTTACAATAATTATAAACAAATTTTTAAAATAAAAAAATTATCTTTCTTCAAAATGACTGATCCAATCTTGATTATTAAATACATGATACACGGAGTAATAAAACAGTTTATTAAGGGCGTTATTGGATAAATTGAACTTGTAAATTTTTTCGGGTGCCCCCCATTTTCATTACGGCCCTGTCCTCTCAAACGCATGAGAAAAGATATGGTGAATTTGAAACACACAACTTGAATGTTTTTTTATAGATACAACACAGACTGTAAATAAAAAAACGCGTTGTAAAAATTTTTGAAGGAAATAAACTTTATTATTACGACGCGAATTTCATGACCTAATACGGAAAAAGAAAGGCATATACTTATACAATTTTTGCCAACTAGATAATATAAGATGACAGGTGATGAGGAAGGGGGGCAGGGGAAGTCGATAAAGTAGCATGAAGAAATGCCGAGACAGAGATGCATGGGTGTGAAACACACAACTTGAATGTTTTTTTATAGACACAACACTATTGATGGGCAGTGACCGTCACCTGACCGATTTCATGAAATCTAACTGTCACCTACGGGTCATCATGAAATCATAAAATTTACATGAAATGTGAATATATTTGATTAAGGAGTAACACCACTCTAAGATTTTCAAAGAATTGACTTATTTTTTCTTAGCTTAAGGGCGATGGAATCTAAAAGTAAAAACTGTCAATAAACTGTCAAAAACTGTCAAAATCTGTGGAAAGAAACAAATCTATGATGTGGACTTGAAATTTTCGAGCCAAAGGCAAAAGAGGGAAAATTTAGAGATTTTTCATATAAAAAAATAGAGACAAGAAGTGAATAAGGGGCGCTTGATCATCAGTATTTCGAAAACTCACTTTTATAGTCCCAAAATAGCGTGTAATTACTGCTTGTCAGATACGGCGGACCCCTTCATTAACTGCCATACAGAACCATACAGAAAAAAAGTCTGTATGGAAAAAGTTGGTTATTGTCATGTAAGATTCCAGCAAAACCATACATACATGAACCTCCTGAGTCTGTATGGTTTTGTATGGAGATTCTTACAGAAGAAAATCTGGTTTCTGTGTGGATTTGCAATTCGGTTCGGGTCCAGGTCCACACTTTTGGGTCTGTATGGTTCTGTATGGAGATTTTTACAGAAGAAAATGTGATTTCTGTATGGATTTGCAATTTTTTTTGGGTACACACTAGATTACGAACCCTTGGATCTGTATGGATTTTCGTACGGAAGTGGCTTTGGTTTCTGTATGGATTTGCAATTCGGTTTGGGCAGCACACACTGGATTTTACGAACCCCCGGGCCTGTATGGTTTTGTATGGACTTTCGTGCTAAAGTTGATAGGGTTGTAATGTTTCATGAAACTTTTGAAATGTTTCAAAGGTTCGAAAGTTTTAAATATTAGGATAGGAACATTGAAAATAATAAAAAATTTAAATAAATAAGCATTTCAAATAATTAATTAATGAGATAAATAACAAATTTGCTTTCATATATAAATTAATAATAAAATACAATTATAACAATAATAAAATTGTATTTTCTTAATTTAGAATTTAAGGGTGGCATTCCATTGATACGGAATGCCTTGCATTTTTGTACAAAACCGTGAGAATGAGAGAGAAAGTAGTATTAGTGTATCTCTCTCACTCTCATTGTTTTGCGCAAAAGTACAACGCTTGGGACGCAATCCTAAATGTGCCGTCCCGCATGGATCCCTTATGAGTCATTGAGAATACATACAGAAACAAGAACAAATTTTGTTTGGATTTTCATACAGATCCATACAGCTGGAAATACATAGCGTGTTTTATGAAAAATCTTATTTGAGAAGCCACATACAGAAACCATAACAAATTTTGTCCGGATTTCCATACCAATTACATACTTGGAATCTCCATACAGATCCAACAGCTGAAGGCACTTAGCGCGTGTTTTGGAAAATCTTGTTTGAGAATCCATATACAGAAACCAGAGCAAATTATGTATGGATTTCCATATAAATTACATAATTGGAAATTCCATACAGATCCATACACCTGAAGGAACTTAGCACGTTTTTTGGAAAATCTTGTTTGAGAATTCATACAGAAACCAGAGCAAATTATGTATGGATTTCCATGCACATTACATTCTTTAGAATCTCCATACAAATCCATGCAGATTTTCCAAGTGGCAAAATTTTTCTGTATGCCGCTACCAACAGAAACCGACACGGACATACAGAAATTTTATATAGATCTGTATGGGTCTGCATGGCATTTAATGAAAGGACATTTTGACTTCCATGATGGAAGAAACTAAATATTGGCAGCTGCGACAGTGGCACCCTGCGCACGCAACACGTGTTGGCTTCCTGCTAGAGAAATTCTCCCATTGGTCAATTTAATTCGTTTTTGAATTCGCGTCAGATTACAGTCAATTGCAGAATATCTCTAGCAGGAATCAATATTTAGTTTCTTCTATCATGGAAGTCAAAATGTCCGCCGTTTCTGACAGGAAATAATTACACGCTATTTTGGGACTATAAAAATGTGTTTTCGAACAACTGATCATCAAGGGCCCCTTATTCATTTCTTCTCTATATTTTTTTCTTTCAAAAATCTCTAAATTTTCCCTCTTTTGCCTTTGGCTTGAAAATTTTAAGTCCACCTGAAAAGTTGACAGAATTAGACAGACGCACAACAAGCGTCTCAAAATAGTGGGTGTCGGTAGCCACCCTACACATTAAAAATCAATATAAAAAAAGAAAAAGAACAGAATAAAACCCCTCAAAAAGTGCGTTTATTGTGGAATTGTACTATCGTTCTAATAATTTCGACATACATGCATATTGTAAGTATGGTAGGTATACTCGAATTACTGTCTGGGTGTCTTAACCCGTTATTGTTGCACCCCTGGGATCTGAGTTTTTCTACATGATAAATTTTCAAATTCTATCAGCCTTAAACAGTACTTTAGAGTTTTAAAAACAATACCCACTTGGTCCTATAGCGAAAAAAATTTTAACATGTTTAATTTTCAATTTTCCCGAAGCGCCTTGGAGTTTTCATTTAACATACTCGTCCGCCATTTTGTATATCAAATTTTGATATTGGATTCGTAATGAGAGACCCCAAAAGCCCATGAGCAACAGAATTTGGCCCATTTTATAAATATTTTATTCGGGATTTGGTACCACTTTGCATTTCTCCTCTATTTGCCTGTAAAACTTTAAACGCGTTTTTCTCGAAATGGCATTTTTTAAACTGGGCGGACTCATTGCTCAAACACCAATGCATGAATCGACTTCTAATTTTTACAGTAACTTCATAAATAGATTCTCCAGAGAAGTACGTAGCCGTTTTTTATTTGATGTTAATTGCATTTTTTATAAACAATTTACTGCTCTTTTTTTTGGCAAAAAATGCATTTCTTTCAAAAGTGCACCATTTATACAAAAATTGATATAAAAAAAAATCCTACGTACTTTTCTAGCTAATAGTATATAGTTTAAAAAAAACTTTCGGTTTTTATTCCAGGTCTCACAGTTTTCCAGATATAAGTCCGCACGCGAAGTACCTTTTCAAAAACACTTTGCCGGAGATTACGTGTATCGCCGCCATTTTATACGAAAAAAATATTAAAAACTTTTTTTTCCATACTTTAATATGTGTTAAATGAACCATCTAAAAAGAAATTCTATTCCTTGTCCCAAACTCCCAAAATAAATTGTCAAAATTAGTCTTCTTTTTCGGTCGCTAGAGTGGTGTTACCCCTTAAGATGCGCTCACAATGGGATTGAAAAACTGACATGACACAGAAATTGACATGGACATAAACACGATGGTGTTTCTACAAAGTGCATGCGCATCTATTACTAATTGCAGAATTTGTATTTGTCGTATTTTTACAGTGGAACACCAACACAATAAAAATTCTGCAGTTGATAATAGATGCACGCGCACTTTGCCGTCACAGCATCGTGTCTATGTGCATGTCAATTTCTGTGTCATGTCAGTTTTTCAATCCCATTGTGAGCGCACCTTCAGAACGCTCTTATCTTTCAAGACTCGCTCACATACCAAGATACATCAATTAAGACTCTCTTATTTAAAAATGTCGTTTTCATTAACAAAATGTATAAAAAAATTATTGTAATATTCAATCAATTGTTTTTGCATAATCACCATTTTTTTCTGTAATATACTGTGACAGAAATTTTCACTGTATGTAACTTTACAGCTTTAAGTACTGCCCAAAACTGACACCCAACTAAAAGCTTAGCTAATGTTTAGGCAGAAGGCAGTGACTCCAGATTGTGGAATTTTTTGGCCACCACCACACGATCCACGAGCTCATGCTTTCCCTCTCTAGCAACAGTCATGAATCTATTGACAGAGAAAGAAAGTATAAGCTCGTGCATCGTGTGGTGGGGGCCGAAAAATCTCACGATCTAGAGATACTGGCACCAGGTATCCTAACAATCCAGTTTACCCAGTGTAGGCTGAGCTACTCGCCACCCAACCGCCTTGAATTGGCGACTGCGAGCGTCTTATATCCTGTCGAAGCCGGTCGTCTAAAAGCGCAGGCGCGCTGTAGGATCACGAAAGTGGGGATAATGGGCTCTCGCAGGTCTATCACGCTTATGTACGGCGAGTGTTGTGTACGTATGTAATGAGTAGGTACAGTAATGCTCGTTATACTCCTAGTTGTCAACCTGTCTCTCCGTTTGCCGTACCTACCGTTGAGAGAAAGACGAGTAACGTCGATAATGTATTCCGTAAAGGTGTCGTCCTATGGTAGCAGTAAACACAAAGCAGAAAGCAGAAAATCATAAGAATGAACGAGACAGGCAGATTTGCTCTCTCTTGCACTCTAATGATTTTCTGCTTTCTGCTTTGCGTTTTCTGCTATCATAGGACTGCACCCTCAAAGATCATCACCTGTGTATCTAGCTTCTTCACTGAGCTCTATTATTTTATGATAATTAGTTGACACATCGTTTAACCGCTGATCGTTTCCGACAGCCGTTTAAAGCTGTTGGAACAACGGACAAAATGTCATTTTTTAAATTTAGATTTCAAGGCCACCAAAAATAAATGGATTTAAGTGCCGTTTGGCAGAAAAGTGTTTCTCAATGTGAAAAATGGGGTTTAGTATCTCTTTTTCGAAAAAACTAATTTATTTGGCTAAAATGGTTAAGTTTAGGTTAACCTAACATAAAACCTAACCCTAGCCAAAACTTTTCCATTTTAGCCAAACAAATTATTTTTTTCAAAAAACAGATACGAACCCCCATTTTTCACATCGAGAAACACTTCCCTGCCAAACGGCACTTAAGGGCGTTTGGCCATAAAACAAAAAATTGACAGAAACTGTCAAAAACTGTTAAAATCTGTGGAAAGAAACTAATGTTATCAGCAGGATTTGGAATCGGTCTTGTGACGGAAAAAAGGGCAAGTTGATCGATTTTTGTTAGCACACTTGGAAAGAAAAGGTGTAGAATAGGCCGAGACTCCCTAGTTTTTCGATAAGACGAATATATAAAGCGATGCAGATGAATAAAGATGCATCTCTAATGGTGGATATTTTGACAGCACGACCACAAAATAATAGATTAATAGATAGATAGCTACAAATTGATACAGTGCTGACCTCACTCAGCGATAGTTTTGGCGGGAATGATTTGAATTACAAGATGAAAGATCGCAGTAATCTTTTATCGTTTGATCCTTCTCATATTTATTATAAGAAAAAATGAATCCCTACCTTTAGTAACAATTATACAATGCATTTATATTACTAAAATCATTTAAATTTGTCAATAATAGAATAAATCTTTAAAATCGGAGATTATCTTTCATCTTGTAATTCAAATCATTCCCGCCAAAACTATCGTCGAGTGAGGTCAGCACTGTATCAATTCGTAGCTATCTATCTATTAATCTATAATTTTGTGGTCGTGCTGTCAAAATATCCGCCATTAGAGGCGCATCTTTATTCATCTGCATCGCTTTATATATTCATCTTATCGAAAAACTAGTGAGTCTCGGCCTATTCTACACCTTTTCTGTACAAAGTGTGCTAACAAAAATCGATCAACTTGCCCTTTTTTTCCGTTAAAAGACCGATTCCAAATCCTGCTGAAAAGTTGACAGAATTGGACAGGCGCGCAACAAGGGTCTCAAAACAGTGGGTGTCGGGAGGCACCCTATACAATAAAACTAAATAAAAAAAATTAAAAAACCGGATTTCAAGCCCTCAAAAAATGCTTTTAGTGTGGAATTGTATTATCCGTCTAATAATTTGTACACTCACGCATATTGCAAGTAGGTATACTCGAATTACTGTCTGAGTGTTCTGACACCCAGAACCCCGTATTAGTCACGCCCCTGGAATCCGAGTTTCTCTACATTAAAGTTTTCAAATTCCATCAGCCTTAAATCCGTGTATGTTTTGCTCCCTTAAAATCTAATGTAAAAAATAACATTTTATCCATCGCTCCAATAGGCTTCAGGATGATAGAATTTGAAAAAAATTCATGTAGAAAAACTTAAATTCCAGTGACGCAACAAGCACGGGGTTCTGGATGTCAGGACACCCAAAAGTAATTCGAGTACACCTACTTGCAATATACGTGAGTGTCCAAATTATTAGAAGGATAATAAAATTCCAAACTAAACGCACTTCTTGGGGGTTTGAATTCCTCTTTTTTCTTTTTTTATTTAGTTTTAATGTGTAGATTGACTCCCGACATCCACTGTTTTGAGATCTGTTTTAATAATATCTAAAACCTGATCCTAGCTAGGCTGAAGCGTCCACTGAAATAATTATACAAGAATCAGACAATAGATCGTTGCAATTCTAGATTGATCAATGGAAAGGTCTAAGTAACCAACTTTCACATCGTGACGTTGCTCGCCTTCACCGTGTGCAGGTTGCCTTGGTTGCAAATCAATATTAAAATTGCGTCACTTTAAATAATATGATATGTCTCACTAATCTTTTGCAATACTGTATTTACATGGATCCAAATACAACAGGCAGGCGGACGGTGACTGATGGTTTTTAACACATACTAAATATGTGTTAATGGAATTACATACCCTGCATAAAATTTCCGATAAATTTTGTCTGGAATGTGTTTGGAACTTGTCCTGTTTCATCCGATTTCCATTCGTACAAATATTTCAGGTCCGAAATAAATTCGAATATATCCGAAAGCTGTCCGAATTTCAGAACCACAAATTATTTTTTGTAAAATGAAATCCGAAATTTGTCCTTTTTCCTTCGAATTATACCCGTAGAAAAAAATTGAATCCGAAATTTAGTCTGTTTATGTTTGAATCATATTTGAAACGGAAACCGAGATCCAAAATTAGTCCTCATCCGTCTGAAATTCGCCCAGATTGAACATATTCCGGATGGCACCGGTTCAAATTCGGATGACAAAAACCACCTTAATTTCGAGTAATTCCAGATAATTTCCGGATTGGCAAAAATACGTTAAAACCTACAGATTTCCGATGTGTTTGGATAAAATACGGATGGAAAGTCTACATAGAATCGTGATAATGTCGGCCAAGACCGGATAAAATCCGGGTTCCAATTTTGAACTAGTGGGCCAGACAAATTTCAGACTATAGGGGATAAAATGCGTATGACAAAAACCGCCTTGATTTCTGATAATTCCAGATAATTTTCGGATGGGAAAAACGTCGGACCTGACAAATTTCCGATGTTTTCGGATATAATCCAGATAAAAAGTGTACGTCGGACCTGGCTAATGTTGGATCAAATCGGATTAAATTCCGATTCTAATTTCAAAGTCGTGGACCGGACAAGTTCCGGTCTCAATCGGATGAAATTCGGGTGACAAAAACCGTCTTGATTTCGGATAGTTTCGAAAATGTTTTGCTGTTTTCAGCTTACCTTGCTTCCTGAGAACATAATTCAAAATACGTCTAGCCAACAACATGTTATAATAGCATCCGTTCGGGATGCGTCATGTTGTGTACATTTTATAAATTCAATCATCCTCCAACAATGTAAATATTATAAATCACATAAATTGTGCAAAGTTTGCACTGTTCTATATTGTTGCGAAAAGACACACGAGTTGTCAAAATACGTGGACACAGCCATCATGGCTAGCGCTTATAGTTCAACTTTCAGCCATAAGAGAGCAGCAGCTCTCGGACGTACGTTCTTACGTAACAGCGACTGCGCGCTCAGACGGGAAGCCCAGTGAACCTTCAGTTCCGTACTGGCTGTTCGCTAATAAACATTCCTAAATTTTCGTAAAGTTAAAGTTTCGGTGAGAAATAATCTAAAGGACTAAGCCATTCCTGTTTCCTGCCAGGAATTACTATTCTAAAGTTCTCTTGGGTCTACAGGAAGTAAGGTAGGCGAAAGCTTTACTGAATCTCCCAACAAATGTGTATAAATTAGAGTCTTTCATGTTCTGTACGTTACGTAAACTTTAGTCGACGCCCAAACTTGGCATTTCGCGACAATTTCGATTATTAACAGTTGAGTTTGCTTAGAACGTTAAGTTTAGAGTTCTTTTCAGTTATCTAGGTTAATCCTAGTTGCATATTATACTAATTTTTATGATTTAGAGGATCTTGAGTAAATTATGTTGAGACAACGCCCACGTCATGGCTTCCGCCATTTTGCACAATTTGCGTGAACTCTCTTGTGTAACGACAAGATCAAATTTGATTATCGTCGTAATATGTTCTTTCTTTTTCTGAATTCATTTTTGGTTTGATTTGTTTTACGCCCCCACGAAATCCCTCTCCTATTGAGCTAGTGGGGAAAGAATGTGTATTTTACTTTTCAGAATTTTTTGAGTAAGCTTAGATTTGAGTAGTGTTTCTGAATACCTGGCGCCCTTGGCTTAACTATTAGTTAAAGAAATTATGTTAGGTTAGCATTTAAATAGCACTCAGAGGCTTAGCGTCCCTTGAGCTGAGATTGTTATTATACATATCACACAAACACTTGAGAATATTTCAAAATGTCCCTAAACTGTAAAATAAAAATTGTAAATATATTTCTCTTTGTATTTCAATAAATTTATCGTTTATCACGATCGAAGGTGGTGACTGAAGTTAGCTTTTAGATAAGTCTCGAATCTCGCAGCTCGAAGCCCGCGCGTAGTAACACATGTTGGCCTCCCACCGAAGAAATGCTGCCAATGGCCAATTTAATTTAATGTTGAATCGCGCGTAAATTTACAACAAATGGCAAAATATCTCTGACGCCACTTGCATTTATCTATCACTTTCTTCTCGAGGGCTGAAAACACGACTTTCGACCCGCTCTACAGGCATCGAAAGTCGAATTTTCGGTAGAGATGTAATGAAAAAAATCTGCCCAGACTAAATTACTCAGCATGGGAAACTGTACAAGATCCTCTGCATGTATCCCAATTAAATTTATAGTTTCCTTGTAGGAACCTTTGCAGGGTCCTATAAATTTTTAGAAATTAAAATTATTCCTATACAGGTTCATGTATATCCCTACTGAAAATTCTTATATGGTTTCCGTCATAGGATCCTCTTATAGGATTTTTTAAAGGAATTACCTGCATATGTTCCTATGAGAGTTCCCATATAGTTTCTGACATGTGCCTCCTTCAAGGAATGAGACAAGGATCCTATGTAGGATCCTGCGAAGTTTAATAAATGGAAATTATTCACATGTAGTTTCTTGTATAGGAATCTCTAAAGGTTCCTGTGCAGTTTCCTTCAGGTAGTTATTCCTGCATAGTTTCCTATGTAGGAATCTTCACAAGATCCTAGATAGTTTTAAAAATATATGTTTAAAAAATAATAATTTGCGGGATCCTTCAGAAGAACAAGTATTGGACTCTGTATAGCTTTTTTTGCTATGAAAACTCAGAAAAATCTGCGGCAGTTGGTCCGGTATTCGAACACCCGAACACCTATCTCTATGCCTTGACCCTAACAACTGAACCCCGCGGCTAACTTTGCAGATGGTATATTTTACAAAAATCCCAGTAAAGTATCACAACGTTTTTCGATCTGACGTGCATGATTCCGAAAAAAACTATTGGACCGATCGGACTGAAATTTGGATATGTTATTCTAAACATTTACGGATAAAAAAAGGTGAAAAATCTTCAAATCGGCTATTTTATATTTATTTTTTTTCGGATTTCAATTATTCTGGTTCATGCGATAGCGACACATGTGTACAACATCCTATTCAAATTTTAGACCGATCGGTCCAATAGTTTTCTCTGAATCATGCACGCCAGTTTTTAAAATGGATAAGTTCCGGCAGCCATACCAGCCAGATTTATTATTAAAAAAAAAATTTTTTTAAATAGTGTTTTATATCTATAATCATGTGTGAAAAGTTAGGATTTGTAATATAAATTTGAATCTGATAGAAAAATTCTTTAAAAAAAAGGTGAAAACGTTGGTACTAATCCCTTAAGACATCCTCAGGATGTCTATGTCTTTTTGTCCACTGGGCTAGTTATAAATATAAAACAAAATTTAAGATTGCTAAATAATTGTACTCTTCTTGATATCAAAAAATAATATGTAGGTATTAATTTTCTAAACAGAAAACGAAATGAATTAGAAGATTATTCGTTACTATTCTATTACTATTATTAATATAAATAAGTTGATAGTTATTTAATTTTATTCTCCATTTCTTTGGAAAACAAAATAAAGTAAATTGTATTTCTAAAATTAATTTTTAATTGACTTTTGAAATGCCTGACAAACGTCGATATGACAACACAACTGTTTACCGACGGAATCTCCAATATGCTTCGTCAGATTTAGCGCGCACGTTGTTAAACGTCGACGTTTCCGCTATCAAAGTGTCAACACCAAAAGAGATATTATTCTGATGTACGTTCCATGCGAAGAATCATGTGAAAATAATTATTTTCACCTTTTCCCACGTAATTGGGAATAATATTATTCCCAAAAAAAATTCCGAGTGTGTGTATCTATGAGTCAGTGCACTTATTTACCCCCTTTACAAGCATAAAGGGATTTTGATATCTATAAGTATTGCTCACTCTTCCTAAAATATTGTCTGCACCCTTCTTTTTTCTCATATCTCACCTCTCCTATATTCAAACAAAATTATCAGTTTTTGCTAAAAAAAAAAAGACACTAAGCCCCATTTTTGTTATCAAGAAATCGATCTCGATGGAAGGACCCTTCAAACAATGTATCTTTGCAAATTTGTCTTTTCTAAAGTAAATCGTGAGGTGGGAATTTGGTTGATTCTATATGAAAAATTCATTTTTTTTTTGTCAAAACGCTCCAACAGCCTTAAAGTAAACTGATTGGTTTGTTACTAATTTTATGCAATTTGCAGTATTCGTACCTAAGATTGTCTTTTTCCACGTTAAGATCTATAATACGACAATTCGGATTACTACTTCCAATGATTACCGCAGGCTCGATCTTATTGCCATCACCGTGTATGCAAAGGTTCCATGGTATAGGAAATTCTATGTGATATCTGTAAAAAACATTATTGCCATTTAGTTAATGTAATAATAAAAAAATTTTCATTTAAGAGGTCAATTTTGAGATTTATTGATATTCAATAATATTTATGGGATTTCCAAAATCTTTAAAACTTGAATATCAGTTTCAACTCAAAATTAATTGATTCATGTGCCAAATTAAATTGTTTATATACTAAGTTTACATTTCCTACAACTAAATTAGTCATCGCCAGGATAAATTTAAATAAATTTGGTATAGATGCATAATACATATTCTTTTAAATTGTATAATTTAAAAATTTTGAAACAGACTACGTATACATATACTTCGGGAGATTTCGGAGCAATTCGTCAGTTGTTTTTTTTTATCGTGCTTACAGTTGTTAAAATTAAAGCTTAAGCCAGTGGCACCCACTTTTGCGCAACGTGTAAACATAAAGCATGCATAACGCATAATACAGTTCGATTCAACGCACATACGGGTGTCACATAGTTTTGTGTAGATGCACGTCGGCGGGAAATCTAACCACAGAATTATTTTTGTATAGATTTTCAAACAGGTTTTCATGAAATTTTACATTTTTTCAAGCAGATTACAAGTTTTGACGTGAGAAGATATTTACTTTGGAGAGAGTAACCGCTCTGATTCTCCCCTGTTAGAAGTAAAAAGATAGAAAAGGATAGAGATTTTTAGAGATTTTCTATCCCTCCCAAGTGTACACTTTGTATCCATGGATTGCTAAAGGGATAGAAAAATATTGGCGCGGATAGGCATGGTTAGACGTGGAAAGACGAAGGATACAGAAAGATAGAAAGATGGATATTCAATAGAAAAAAGATTATTGTAGAGATCAAAATAGATTGTCATGAGCAAGGAAGAATACATTTGGATACATTTATCCTTTCTATTTCAATCCTGAATATTGAAAAAGATTCAAATACATAGACATTCGATCTTCTTACTTTCAACAGGGTCCATTTTAATTTGATTGAGGCTAGAAAGCCACATAAATTCCCGCTAAAAATGCTGCATAAGCCGTAAAAAAGTTCTACCTCACAAAATTTCCCGACGTCTTATGCACTATGCACATGACAAAGTCGTGAGCAAGGAGAGATTGAAATGGATGCCTGTAATTGGTCGAGAGTGTTACGCACTGTGCGTTGTGCAAAAGTGTTTCCCAAGGGCTTTATAATTTCCATTACTTTCCAACACAATAAAGTGCTATGAACTTTCTTTTTGCGCATAAAACCAATAGAAAGAAAAAAATAATACACCTATGACGAATTTGCAAGAAACCAAGATGAGCATCGATGTGTCCATGTCGTTGTGGTTGAATCATAATGTTGTTTTCCTTTCCACCACCACATCCTCCGCTAAAATGTACATGGTGATCTAAAAAATCAAATATTATACTAAGTATTATTGTCGGTCAAAAAACAAACAAACAAGTAAACAATATTGGACATATTAAAGTGTCATGGTAGAAACGTCTGACTTTAGGTTCGAGTGACATCTATATCCACATCATAAAAACAAAGTATTAAAAATATATAAATTTTATGGATGAGGAATCTATAAATTCTAATCTCAAAATTTGATTTATTCATATTGCCTAGTAAATGTTATAAATATTAAATATACAGATTAATAATAATCTGTCATATTTCCTATGAAATATTTAAATATCTCTTAAATAATGACATTATTTATAATAAACAATAAAAGTAATATTTTTTAGCATTTTAAACTGCGCGCCAATAGTAACCAATCATATACCGAGCACAACATAGGTCTAATTTCAAAGTAGAAAAAATGACTGCTGCGGATATTTATGGCGCGTTCTGCTTGTTGTGTTTCTCTTTCCTGTCAACCTTTTATAATCGTCTTTTGGAGATTTAGAATACAAATGACAGTTTTGCGTCAAAATGAGTCGCGAATTTCGTGTTGGAATTTCAAAGAAGATGTAATTAAAAATTTGACTGTTGGACGGTTTTTTCGATTACTTTCGGTAATTTATGGTTTCCACTACCGCGACTGTTATGTGAAAACAACCACAGCTATCTAATAACTATTATTAAATAGTTGCCACATAGCTGTGGTTGTTGGCGCTGATTGTTCAGTTGTCAAGAAACTTTTAAATATTTTTTAAAGCAATACTTACTCCCGAAAAAGGTACAGTGCTCGAGTTTTTGTCGAAAATTCGCTTTAATTTTAGGCGGGAATTTCAAATCGAAATTCTGTTATCTCCATTTAAATGCTGATATTAACATTTATTGTCATTGTTAAATAAAAATTTTACGTTAATATTGTAATATTATTAAAATTATATCATTCCATAGAGAATATATAATTCTATATTCAATTCTCGTATTATTATTTTGTAGTTTAAAAACAAATTTTTCTTAATTTTTGAAAATGTAAATTTATTAATAATAATTAATAATAATATTACAATATTGACGTAATATTTTTATTTAATAATGACAATAAATATTAATATCAATATTTAAATGGGGGCAACAGAATTTTGATTTGAAATTCTCGCCGAAAATCAAAGCGAATTTTTATTAAAAACAGGAGCATTTAACCTTTTTCGGGAGTACGTCTTATTTAAAAAAATAGATAAAACTTTCTTGATTAATGTATGATAAAAAAAATCCGATAAAGTAATCTTTATTAGAAGAAAATTATATTTTTACGCTTTTTCCCATGCAATTTCTTGAATTTTGGGCAACTGAACAATCAGCGCCACCCTCGGCGTCATTCAACTCTCATGACATTTTTATATTATGGACCGGATAGTAAGAGTCAGGGAGCTGGGTTAAACGAAAATTATTAGTTATACCATTTCTGTGGTTGTCACTACCATACAGGTTTTTCCGTGTACGTTCTGTGAACAGCTTTAATGCTCAAAAGCACAGTCGAATCACGTTGTTTTGAAAATATCATAAATAGTTTCTACTTATGTTTATTTAATAAAATGAATTAGTTTAAGCCTGTTGCAGCATTTTACGAAAAAATGTAAACAAACACAGAAAAATAGCAAAATTTGTGGATATTTTGCGAATTTCGCTATGCACTGCAAAACCCGGGCACTTACGAAAATTGTGTAGAAAAATAATTTTGATAAATCGCGTACTAGAGCTGTACTAGTTACTTGACTAGTTACTAGACCTGTCAGCTGTTTCGGAGCGACCTCATTGACGATTATACTACAAACTGCACTGAAAGTATGGTCGGTAAGGCCGGTCATATACATAATGATGCGAAAGTGTATGTGATCGGCCTTACCGACCATACTTTGTAGCAATCGACAATGAGGTTGCTGCGAAACAGCTGACAGGTCTAGTAACTAGTCAAGTAACTAGTACAGCTCTAGTACGCGATTTATCAAACTTATTTTTCTACACGATTTTCGTAAGTGCCCGGGTTTTGCAGTGCATAGCGAAATTCGCAAAATTTTTCTGAGTGAGTGAAGCATCCTTGAAGTGAAGTTTTGTGCCTTTTTTGCTTGGACAGGGACTTGGCAAAATGTAAGTACTGCTCACCTACATCCCTCAACCCACGTCTCAACACTTGTAAAAATTCCCGTTTTAGCCAAACAAATTTGTTTTTGCAGAAAATAAGCAGATAGCCCCTGTCGTACAACCAAAAGATTGTCGATAAAAAAAACGACACTTCAAACACATCATTTTTGCGACCTCAAACACCGCGTATTGGTAAGATGTGGACACAATGGCGGATTTGAGTGAGTCTACATTAATTTTTAGTGGTTTGAAAATGCTCCAACACCGTTAATATAAAATAATAAGTGCAAAATTTTACAAGACTTTTTAATTCTTTTGATCAGTTTTTTTGTGATTTTCTTGATAGCTGATAGGGACTAGTTCGGATTCATGCGGATCGGAATTTTTAGACTGATATTGGATTGCCTCGGATTGATTCTGGTAGGAATTTATAGGCTGATTTCGGAAATAGAAGTTATCGGAAACGTAAAAAACTATCGCAAATATTTAATTTAAATTGCCTTATTTCATTTTAGTATGAATTTCATTCACTTTCAGTGAAGTGTATCACTGATTTACAGTAAAATTATCATTTAAATCTAGTGGTCCTCTTTTCGTTTTGAGGCCTGCGATTTATATTAGGTGCGTAGAATTAAGTGATGATGAATGGTTTAAAGAAAACCCATGAGAAACCAATTGTTAGTCGTGTTAAATGATAATAGAGGGGATAAAAGTAGACGGGGGGAAAGAGGTTGCGAGAGCGGATCGGTCTTCATTATCATTTCTGAAATTACGGTGATTACACCTTTTAATTGTGACTGTCACGTTCGAGCGATTCTCAGCCAAATTAAGAGATACAGATATATCTTACGAGTGAATAAAGTGTAACGGGTTTATAAAATATTGGTTTCTCATTGGGTGTATTTTGTGTGTGTTTCAGCGTGGCGGTTTTTTATGACATTTACCGATTCGATAGCGATTTCCACTTATAATATTCTTCGCTAGGAATCGTTACATAATTATATTTTCGCTGTCTTTTGTATTGGAATGCTTGTGGAATTATTGGATTCGCAGACCTACGTTTTCGGAAATTCTTGTTGTTAGATTTGTGGATGGAGGGCTGGAGATCATTTTGATCGTTTGCTCGACTAATCCTCACGACTACGTACTATTGTAACTGCTTCGTCAACGGAATTGCACAGATCTACGCTTTTTGGTTGCGCTCTGCAATTTCTAATCTCCTGCGAATCCTCAGCCGTAAGTCGTTGATTATCATGGTATTATTATTTTATATTTATTCTCAAGCGATAATCTATTTGTGCGTGTACAAGTTAATTTTATAATCTGTTTGTATATTGATACCAACTTCATCGTAGCTTCTGAATTGCTTTTCATTTTGTCTTTTTTTTTATCATTTTTGGCATTTCTCAATTACATTCAAATTCGCAATAGTGGTCACAATATCGCTGAATATTTTATCTTATATTTATAAATTTTAGACTGGGAAGAATTGATTTGAAAGTTTCTCTTATATTTCTCGATTTTCTGTATTATATAATCGCTACATTTCTTTTAATTTTCGTGTTTGACCATTAACTTGGTCTTTGTTATCGCTTGCTAGTTTGAATTTATGATCTTGTTGTCAATTGATTATTTTGATTCTATATGACATTTCCCACCTGTAACATTGTGTACACTTATAAGCCTTTGTATCTATATTCTCGATTATATATTGCTTTATATATTGATTATATATTGCTGATTTTAGTCAATATTAAAATTATTTATTGCCTTGCCATTTTTGAAATGTTAATAAATTTGTCTTGATTTTCAATTTATTTTGTACTCTCTCTCACTCGGCCTAATCTCTTTTTGATTTTCATATATTAATTATCGTTACTTTCTCTAATTAAATTAAATTTATATATTTAATTTATCAGTTTTCATATATTTCATCTTGATTTTATATTCTTGTATCATTTTGTTTTTGAGTTTAAATCTAGATTATTAATAAACTTAAACCTATAATTTAAAAAACCTTAAACTTGTCGAAGAACGCATATATGACACCTAGAAAAAGTAAAGTGGCTGTTACAGTTTTTTCTTGTTATTTTAAACGTATAATATTTTTTTTCAAACGACACACGATCTACATCGCAGTAGCTGAAATGGGGGGAAGAAGACTTTCTTTCAAAGAATTACTGGGGAATTTAATATGCCAAACAAAGAATAATGTTTTGTTTGTAATGAAACTTTTTTTTCAATAAATAATATTTGATTTATTTAATTAAAAGTGTCGATTGATTAAGAAACGAATGGTGGGAGTTATTTTTCCTACTTTTAATATAATCGAATATACAGATGCTATAGCTATTATATGTATAGTCAAATTGAATTCATTCGTGTATGGATATATTTGTCAGTCAACATTTATTCTTTTTCAACGTTCTTGTTTCAATCAGAAAATTTTTTGTTGGGAACAGCTTCCGATTATGAAAAAAAAATTAACACAATCGTTAGGGTTTTTAGTACATGCTAAAAGTTTTAAATAGTTAAATTCAAAAGAAAGACAAAATTGAAAAAAAAAGAATTTTCTCTGGAAAATTCGCTTCTGTTGACAAAATATTTCTTCGATAATTAAAGTTTTTTGAAAAATTAAAATGTTCTTTTACTGCAAGTTGTTTACTTTATTATTTTTCTCTATTTTATGAAATTTTGTGTTCTTTTCATTTTAACTATTTGAAACAGCGACACAGATTACTTTTATTTTTTCGGCCTATGCGAATGACAAGTAGCCGCAATCTATTTTATATTTGAAAATACATGTTTACCTTTATCGCCCATATTCGATATCACTTGTATAATTCAAAACTTTTGTCATTGTTTTTACTGGCAACAAAGAATAGTTAGAAAATCTAACCAAAAACCTTTGTTCATTAACGACGATGTCTGAACGTCTTAAAATAAATCTTTATTTAATTCTCTGGTATTTCATAGAATTTTATCACATCAATTCGAAAAAACTTAACCACAAATTAAATGATAAAAATCAGCCTAAAACCAGTCGTCTGTAACTTATGCAATATACATCGTCCGAATATATGTGGTGCATTTGCGGCATTTGCGCAAGTATTGGATTCCTATTCCCCTGTTGAGTGCCGTCTAGATGTCCATCGTCGATGGTTATATTACTTCGAGAACGGTAACAAGAATAGAGTTCTTAAATTCTCGAGAACTTAAATCGTGGTTATATGACCGAGAATATGACAGAATTTATGAGAATTTAAAAGAGATAAGGGCATATGATACTTTACCATAAGAGCAAAGTTATACCAATTATACATTTATAATAATAAATATTTTTAGCTTATAAGAGTCAATAAAAATATTTATTATTATGAATGTATAATTGGTATAAATAATTTGCTTTTATGGTAAAGTATCACATACCTTTAAAGAATTGATGATTTTTAGAAAAATTGTTATATATTGTTTACATTATTTACACAGTTAAATTTAAGTTATTTACTAGCTAAGGCATATTTAGGAATGTAATTAAATTACAGCTTTGAATGCTAAAGTAAACTAATTTACTTAAGGCTGATGTAGGAGAGTCCCGAAATATGTAGACATTACTCTAATCTGCAAGTCAAAATTTTGTCGACTTTTTGAGGGGTAAAAAAGAGCATTTGCAAAGTTTTTTCAAGTTCTAAAGGGAAATTAGGGTTGAATCTTGTATACACTCCGAAGCCGACCTTTCTGTCAATGTTTTTGTGATGACACTATATGATGTTCAGGTTAGGGAATTTGACTGTAGGAAATGGTGATGGAAATTAAATAGTTAGGAATTTCACTATAGGAATTTCAGGGACCAAGTCCCCTAAGTTCAACCCTAATTTCCCTTTAGAACTCGAAAAAACTTTGCAAATGGCCTTTTTTCCCCTCAAAAAGTCGACAAAATTTTGACTTGTAGATTAGAATGACATCGCAGATTTCACCATCTTTTTGTACACTCCTGCATCAGCCTTAAGGTTTTATCGACCTTAAGGAACACATTTTCATCAGGGCACTCGTGCTTCGCGCTCGGCTCTCTATAACAATATTTTTCATGATTAAAACGAAAACTACTCATCCTATTGAAAAAAGGCCAAAAGAGAACTTTTAGATCTTTTTATGACCAATAATTACGTTTTTTACATTCTCATCAGAGAGAATGTATTAGATTTGTGTAAAATTTGACCTCCCCAATTTTCATCAAATGTCCACGTTTTGAGACCCCCTGAACCCGAAAAACATGTTTTTACGAATGTGTCTGTCTGTCTGTGTGTCTGTAGATTTTTAGTTTGTGAGCACGATACTTTCGAAAGAATTGACCGACTGGATTGTCCTTTGGTATACTCTTTTAGTGTCCTAAAATGAAGGTCAAATTCGTTGGCCAGCCATTTTGGATAAAAATTTAAAAAGTTGGAGCATTTTGAAAATTTTTGAAACCACTTTTTTTTAAATTAAAAAATTCTAATGACGGATGTTCGTAGTACTTAAGAAGACGAACAATTTTTCTTAATTACTTTTTTGAATAAAAAAAAAATTGAAAGACTTATAATATTTTGCAAATCCAAAAAAATGAAATAAAACTTGAATTAGAAGCCAAACAACGCAATGAAAAAAGTCTAAAGATGAAAAATGTTTCTTTTTGAACACTCTATAGGATAGGCATAACTTTTTGAATTTCCTTAAAAAATCTAAAATTCAAATTTTGAGCCAAATAACGCGAGATACAGAGAAAATGATAAGAAACATAATTATTGGCCTTAAAAAGATCTACAAGTTCCCCTTGAACCATTTTTCAACAGGATGAGTAGTTTTCGTTTTAATCATGAAAAATATTGTTAAACAAAGCCGAGCGCGAAGTTTAAATGAAATATCGAGCGCGAAACGCGAGTGCCCTGATGAGAATGTGCTCCTTAAGGTCGATAGAACCTTAAGTAAATTAGCTTTCGTTTGCATTCCATTCCATTTTGTAGTAATTTAAAAACAAATAGGTGCAAACGTCGCGAAGCGCGCAACACGGGTATACCGTCTCATTTTATGTTAAGTAATCTTAGACCGAACACTGTAGCAATTTTACAATAAAAGTTGAATATTATCACGGCAATCATTGGTATCTCTCTGTCCTATGTTCGTCGCGGTAATTTTCAATAGATTTTTAAAAAGTAAGGTATTGACAACATATAATTATGATTTTTTTCTCCACACTAAGCCGTTAAGTGTTTGAGTATCGGGTCCACTACCTTATTTCTTCTCTTATTGTGAATAAAATTAAATTTTTTCGCATCGAATCAAAAGAAGGTACAATAAGTTGACATGTTCACCTCTACCCTGAGGATATTTTTTGTTGTAAGTAATATTTACTCTGAAATCGATGTAAACATTACATTTTCTTTTTTCTGTGAAATCAAAAAGGACAACGTAAAAAAAATCTATTCCTCATTTTCGATCGCCGCGCTGTTTATATGAATACTTATATCGGTCATAAAATGAATTTGATAGAGTAAACAGTTTACAACTTCTTTTATTTATTTTTTTATCGCTTTCTCTTACGTACCGATCTCGGAAACTGAGTTTTCACAATTTTTCCTCTGATTTTAGGGCCTACAGAAAAGGATAAGATCAGTTGGAGGACTGTGCTACTAAATTTTTTTTTCTCAAAATTTTGAAAATGGAAAATTGTAGAGAAATGCCCATATAAGATAAAGAGAAGAATATGCAGATTCAAAATTAGATATTCTGATATTGAAAAATATATATACAGGTTTAGTTTACAATACGAGTTGAGATGCGTACAAAAATAAAAAGTATCACAGATTCTTGTTGTAAGTTGCTATACATAAAGTATCATGTACTTATTTATTTGATTATTTCAATTTGCATCCATAGGCTCTTCTAATAAGTCCTTTATCGGTTCACACATATTAACACCTACATTTTCATCTTCATCGTCTGTAGACTCTGTTTCCATTTTTGCTCCCTCTTCATAATACTTCTTTGTTGCTTCTTCAAGAATTTCTTTCTCCATACCTTCCATGGTAACTTTCTGTACACCCTGAACATAAAAAATGTAGTGTAAGATATTTTTAATAAATATAAAAACGTAGCGTTTAACAACCTAACGCTCGCTTAGAAAGGTTTCTCGCTGCTACAAATGATATGAAGTTTGAAAACTTTAGTATTAAATGGAAAGGAGAACTAATTTACTTAGCGTTCTATTCTATCGACCTTATGAGATTAGGCTACTCTAGAATTTGCGAAAACTCGATTTTTTTCAAGATCAAGCAGAAAAGAAAAATAAGAGCAGGACGATAACCTGGAAGGCCAATTGTATGGTGCAGGCATCGCTGATTAAAGGTATTAAAAAATTATTCACGATTTTTTACTACTTCAAACTTCAAACGCGTTTATCCCAAAACTGTATTTTTTGAAGTAGCCGGAAACATAACTCAAACAATTCTATAAGCCATGTGCCCGCTGTACGGTATATTTTCATTATTTTCCAAGTAATTACAACATTTTATGGTGATAAGTATTATAAAAGCGAATTTAGTTTTCCCCACTTCAAGCTTAATCCACTGAGCTAACGAAGGATATTAAAGTTATGTTGTAAAAACCAATATCACTCATCCAATCTAGCTCTATCCCTATCTATCTCTTATGTTTATCAATCCCTACCTTTTTCAATCTCCTTGTCAGGCGTCATAATCACTGTATAATCTCTTTCTTTTAATCTCCTCATTTCTAACCCTTATACAATGCAGAGAAACAATTTTGTTTATCAGATTATATAGAAATTTATCTTTAAAATAAATCTAAGAAATTATTTTAAATATTCATTATTTAAAAAATTATCGATATTTTCATATGGCTATGGTTACGCCTCCCATATGCCCTCAAATAATTGCAAATAATAAATAGTTTTTTTAAATTAAATATTTGAACCGAAATTAAATAGACAAAGATTTGTTTGAATAGAAAAAAGTTAAGCTGAGACTGATAAAAATACATTGAAAGAGATAAGTTTAGAACTAGGTTGGGATAGAAATTAAGGGATTGAAACACATAGGAGTGAATTTAGATTTATAAGGAAATAGAAACGAATAGATGAGGTTCGGCGAGTTTGAAAGGAATAGAAAAGTGGGGATTAAAAGAGATAGAAGCGAATTTGGATTGACAAGATGATAGAAAGGTATAGATAAGATTAAGCATGAGATAGAAAAGAATAGAGAAGTAGGGATTGAAAGAAATAGGAAAGAATTGAGTTTGAGAAAGAGTTACAGAACTGGAGATTAAAAGAGATTGAAGCGAGGTGAGATTGACAAGGAAATATAAAGGGATTGACAATAATAGGCGAAAGATAAATAGAGATAGAGAAGTGCGAATTCAAAGAGATAGAGCAAAGTTTGATTGAAAAGGAGATAGAAAGAGATGGACGGAAATAGATAATAGATTGAAAGAGGTAGATAAGTGTGGATTGAAAGAGATAGGCATGGATGTAGATAAGCAAGAGATAAAAAGGAATAGAAAAGAGGAGATTCAAAGTGATAAGAGTGAATGTGGATTGAAATGGATATAGAAAGGAAGAGAAAGGTATATACAGAGATAAAAAGAGATAGAGAAGTGGGGATTGAAAGAGATAAGAGAGAACGGCGATTGACAAGGAAATAGAATGATATAGGTGTAGATAGATAAGAGATAGGCCGAGATAAACATGAGATAGAAAGATATAGGCGGAGATAGACAAGAGTTAGAAAGGGATAGAAAAGAGGAGACTCAAAGAGATAAGCGTGGATTTGGATTGATACGCAGATAGAAAGAGGTAGCGGGGATAGGCGAGAGATAGAAAGGTTTAAGCAATATTTATCTCTTTCTATCTTAGAGATAGAAGGAGATAGAAAGAGATAAGATTTCTATATCTTTACTTCCAGCAGGGTGCTCCACAATCACAATTTTTGGTCATTTCTCGAAATCATGTTTTCAAAATCGGCAGGCAGTAGAAATCAAAATGTTTTCATCCTATTGACTTGCTTATTCCAATGAATTATTTAACATAATTTTTATTTTTCCGAACAATTATTTTTCATAATTTTAATTTATCCGAAATGCTATATGTCATAATTGTCATTTATACTAATGTTCGTTTGACATAATTTTCCTTCCGAATAAACACCTCGTCTAAAGTTCATTTAATCGAAACACCATTTGTTACAATCCCCAAGTCACCGAAACTCCAAGTAACAGAAATTTCATTCATCCGAAAATAGCGTTCTAGATTTTGATTGGCTGAATAATGCCGCGAAATTCAAATCAGCTAATCAAAACGTCAAAGACCATTTTCGGAAGAATGAAATTTCTGTTATTAAGATAAGTGTTTGTCTTAAAGTAGAATTTTTTAAAAAGGTTATGAGCATAAATTATTTACAAAGACACGAGAGCTTTATCGCGCGCATGACATTCTAGTGAATTCTAAAACTTACCTTCATAGCGCTAACTTTTTCCATGTAATAATTATACACAAATTTAGCCATATGAGGCATGTCCTCAATTTCCATTGGAGGAGCAGTTGGAGGACTTTCGTTTGGTCTGCTCGAGGGATAGATCTCATGAGGCAATAGTGATAACTTTAGTGGCCGACGCATAAGCTGATTGAATGCTGGGGTGAGTTCAAAGCAATTCTTGAAGAGAGAAACTCTTGCGAAGACGTAGAGTCCCAATCGGGCTCGAGACATTGCTACAACAAGACGTCTTGCGTCTCGCAGATGACCCACTGCTCGTGTTTTCACCAGTGATAAAAGAATATAATCGTTTTGTTGACCTTGGTACTTATCGACAGTGGTTACTTTATTCGGCCGACCGATCAAGGGATTGTTGGCGCATCTGTATGGGCAAGAACATAATTAAGATTAGAGTGTCACTTTTATTACTTATTATTGTCTAAACAATTTTTCCTATAAAAGTGTAAATAAAAGTGATAGATATAAGAACTATCTAATCTTTACATACCTAATATTTATCACGTCACGAATAAGATGTTTTTGACCGTTATAAGTCGTCAAGATACTAATTTTGTCAGCAGGATAGCCTAAAAGACGCATATACATAAACACTGCAACGCAATATTCGGCTTCTGCAAGATTTTGGTAAAAGTAAGCGCTAGGTTCGCTTTCCCCGACCCCATTAAAATCCTCCACGTTGATTAATTGAAAATCATAAAGAAACCCAGCATTTGCCACTAGATATTCAGCACCTTCTTCAACATGTCTTAAATTGCCAAGTTTCTTGTATCGCCAATTGTAGAGGTTACAGATGCTTGGTCTAGCACGACCTTGGCCATCAAGATCAACTGTTGGAACTCCCAGTCTAACAAATCTAGCGAAAAGAGATTGTTCCATATTTGAGTACTTTTGAAATGCCATATTTTTAATTACAGGCGGTAATTGATGATGGTCTCCTATCATTATCCAACGTTTTAATCGATTGTAACCATCTTGTGGATTCTGTAAAAGTAGAGGAATAAAAGTCTCAATTTCTAAAATCTGGGCTGATTCTTCCATAAGAATATTATCGTATGTAAATCCCATATCAACGAGCTCTCGTCTTTTAAGAGCAGCGTGTGTACAAGTCATTGCAATTATTTTAGCTTCCTTGACAAGCAAATATTTGGATCGATCAAGACCGGACCGCAAAAGTTCGAAGGCGCGAAATTCTTCAAGTTGAGTGAATATTCGCTCTATGTATCTGAAAAGTATTAAAGTAAACATTAGTGATTACAATTTCTTTTCTTTTTAATAAATACAAATTGTACGCGTACCTAAAGCAACTCCGTGCAATTTCATAATCTTCATCAAATGACTGACATTTGAATAAGGGTTGTGGTGCATTGTCAAAAAATTTATGGAATGGGAATTCTTCTTTAACAAACGAAAGTGCTGAAGTACTCGTGCTGCCTCCTCTTTTCTTGATCCTGCTTTCAAAACGTTCCCAACGAGTCTGTACTTGGTACATAAAAAAATGACCTGCTGTTTCACATGTATAAGCTACATCACCTTTGACGTTCAAAGATTCCTGATAAAAAAATTCAATTAAATTAAACAGTGCTACAAAAACACAGAAACAATTAAAATCAACCATATTGACATCTATCTATACATCATACTTGTAATCTCTGAACTTCTTCGAGGAGATTCATTCGTTTAGCCAAAACGTAATTTACTCGTCCATATCTACTAAAATCCTTCTCAGTCTCTAACGCTTCTTCACCATGACCGAGACGTAACAGATGTCTTTCGTCAATATCGAGAGCCATTATTTTCTCGAAAAGCTGATTTAAAGCTTGATTAGAGTGTGTTACGATTAAAGTTCTCTGGTTGGGAAAATTATGATAGAGGTTGGAGATAATCTGTACTGCAACATCTGTTTTTCCAGTACCCGGAGGACCAACAACGAGTGTGAGCCCTGGTTGCATTCCAGCTCGTATCGCTTCAACTTGAGTCGGAGTGAATGGAATTTGATTTCTGCCGAAAAGAAAATTAAATGTATGTATAGAAAAATAAAACATGCCATCAGTTAACTATTGTTAATTAATTAATTAATTTCTACTGACCTAAAACTATAAAGTTTAAAGCAGAAAAGGCGGTACCCTTTCACGTTTAATATAAAAAACAAAACAAAAAAACTCAGTTTATATGTATATGAAAGTTACTCACTTTTTCGGTTCGTTAGCCTTATAAGGTCCCCTACTGGGTGGGACATGAGGTTCCGCAACTATTATTTTTCTTATAGGTCTTTCATTTTGTTTATCTAAGACATCCTCGAAAGTTAAGCGAAATGGGCGTATAATCCTTTCAGGATCGTCAGTCGTTACTTGTACTTCGTATTCAGGAAAACTTGAACGCAAATGGTCAATATCCAAGAAAGTGTCATTAAAATCCATAATTTCGATTTCATTAGGCATTCTGTGAACGAAAGAAATGAATATTAATGTAACTTGAATTCAGTGCAGTTTACACACAAACAAGATACTTTAGCCAAATTATTTGTATTTAGGTATTTTAAACGTAAAAATATTTTACCGTGAGTAGTGCGCGGCACCAGGATCACTGTACCCGAGAATAATATTGTGAAGCCAGTCCGGTACTACGCATTCCGTATTCATCAGCTCTCGAATAGTCTCTAAAACTGCTTTAAAATTATTTTCTTTAGGCTTTCTTCGCATAAGAATATTGAAGCCTTCATAGACATCATCCATTCCCTGACTGACATTATTCATGTCGACTCGGTATTGGTTAGAGTCCAACCAAACTCGATATGTTCGCGTATCACCCTCTAAAATTGGTCTTGGTTCTGGGCCATCTTCAATTACTCGGTTGTTTGAATCAAGTAATCCCTCGATTTCACAACCTCTCACTGTCGACAAGCCAACTTGGGGCATAAACGGTAATTTATGATTGTACTTAGTACCAATAGGATTTTTGGGTTTTACGGTGATTAGGAAACAGACGTCGTGTTTCCTAAGGTTCTCCCATTCCGATTTAATTTCCTTTCTCACATTTAAATTAATCTCAATATCAGCTCGTACTCGGGAAGGTCTATTTTCGCCAATATTTGGTTTGCCCACATCAACAATAGTGAACTTAGTTATTGGTTGAGCCATTCTTGCCCAACCGCCAAAACAAACTTTGCCATATTCATCAAGCCTATTCAAAAATTAATGAATTAATGTAAAATAAAGTGAAAGCAATTCAAAATATTTGTTAGAGTAATAAAAAATTATCATGCTTTACCCTGGACTCAGTCGACTGACAGCATCCTCAATATCCTGTCTGATTTCGTCTAAGAACACATTATAAACTAGCTGTGAATTCGATCTCGGGTGTTCCATTTAACTATATTTATATTTTTGTGCTCATTTTTGAGCACTTGGCTTTCTCATTATGATAATGTTGCAAATAAATTTTCTTCCTCATAGAGGAAGCATTAACGATTTTCAATATTAAAAATAATCATAGTTTTCTTAAAATTCTATAAAATTCATTAATCATACAGGTCAATCGATTCGTTTCGACGAAAGGAATCTTTTTATCCCTTAAATAAGCTTTGAATTTTCATTATTTGAGAAGTTATAGTCGAAAAATCAATTTTGAAAAAATTCAAAATCTACATAAAAATTTTAAAATTCAATATTTTGAAAAATCCTTTGGCACGTTTTGAGATATTAGTGGTTCCAATATACCCTACAAATTTCATCAATTTATCTACAACTGTCTTTAAGTTAATAGGGCGAAAAAAATGGAGATATCCATATACACATACACACATACATACACACATTCAAACATACATACATACATGCATACATACATCCGGACAATTGATTAGAATGTTGTATTAGACATTTATCACGTGAGAAAAGTTTAATTAAAGGGTTTTAAAAAAATTAGAAAATATATCGAAAACAAAGCTTTCCCTATGAGGAAGCAAAAATATTAGTCTTATTATGGAATACATTATTATTATTTATTATACAATGTTAATGAGTAGGGGAAAAAAGAATAAGTAATTGTTTATACTCACAAGTGGATTCAAGGCGAAACAAATTGAAATTCCTTAAAAGGTAATCGTGCAAAGTAAGAAATTGCAGATTAAGCTTAGGTAATGCGAGACATCCTTCACCGGAGAAGTACTCTGTTGGAACGATACTTTCATTCCAAATAATATCTTCAGTTGGATACAAGGGCATTTCGTTTAATTCTTCCAACTGTGATGGTCTGCGTTCATGTCTTGATATCTAAAATACAATATTAGTACTTATACATCAATTATAGATAACTAGGAGGAATATTCTTGGAAGTAGTGTATAAACACTTACTACATACCAATAGTTCTCGGAGAAATTCCAAATCTAGTCGATACCAATTTTCAACATCCTGACGTTCCTCTGGTGGCACTAAACTTAAATCAGTAGCCATCAACTTTAATTTTTCGTGACTGAAAAGAAAATAATTGTAATTAATGTTTAAATGTCGAGACATTATTTCTCGATAGTATTCTAGGATATTGCTCGAGTATCGTTTCTTATATATTTACCTCAAAAAACCAAAGTGTTTGTCCAAAGAATCTCTTGTGTCGACACTCGCAACATTGGCCATCGAAAAATTGCGAAGTTCTAAGAACTTGGAAAAAGCGACTCTCTGAAAAAGTTGAAAGATTTCTCATGAAAATAAATTTATCTTTTAAGGGAATGATTAAGGATAAATAAAAGATCTTACCTGAAGAGACGTGATTTTCGAATAATGTAACTCAGTCATGTCATGATCTGTCAGTGGTTCTCCTGTTTCCTCATTAATTTCAAACCTAGCATAGAACTTGAGCATCTCCAACAGCTGCAAATTATCAAAATTAGTTTAGTTCTAATTATACCAGAAATATTAATAATATAATAATAATATTATATTAAATTAATATATATGGGGCATTATTCCTAAAGTGTACCACCCTCAGAATTCGACTTTGTCTGATCGAACTCAAACTTGCTTAAAGTATAGTCTTATTAGGTAGAACTTTAGAGGATAAACATTTTTTCGATTGGATAAAAATTTACCGAGATAGGGGAGGGGGGATTTTTCAAATTTTTTCGACTTTGTGCGGTTTCGTGCTATTTCGAAGGTATTAAGCCCCTTTCCTGTGGAATATGCAAAAGTTTGTCCCACATGTTTTTGATAGCTTTTTTCCTGGTCTATCGAATTTTTATAACCATTTTTTAAAAAATTGAAAATTTGACAGATTTTTTTGAAAATTAAAATATTTTTGACTATTGCAGAAATAAGGCATGTAAATTTCATCTTGCCGTTTTTTGTTGTTTTCGAAAAATTAAATAAAGAGTAAAGCGCCGCGCCGATGGCGCTCGAGACTATTGGGCTTCTCGCTCGGCGGAACATCTTCAGACTCATTTATCGCAGCAATTATGAATATTTATTATTTATTAAACTGTTCTCTGCATTGTACAGAGTGCAGGCTGTTATTAAAATTTTCTATAGCCTGCATTACAGTCACTGTAGGGTCGTAATATTAAGGAAATAAATTTCTATCTAATAAATATATTGTAATACGTGGAAATAGTGTCATCGTGTACGTCATTATTGCGTTAGGTGTAGGGTTGGATTTTATTTATAAGCTATTTTAAAAATATGCTTCTTTCCCTTATTTTTTATTATTTTTATTATTTATATTTGCATATTGCGCACGCGGGCGCCGTTGGCACATGAGCGAAGTGAGTGCGCCATAAGCGCCCAAGTTGCGTAATATGCAACTATACCACACGAGTTGTACACACTATTTTTCATTGCGAATGCAAGGAATATGCATTCTCCGTATTTTATCCGCACGAGCGAGAGGAAAAACACCCCAATCAAAAAGATAATTTTAGCTGCCGGTGGAGAATTGAGGGGAGTCTAGGACTATATTTCCCCAATGCAAAAAAATGCATACTTTCGAAAATAATAATAATAATAATGAACAATATCAAGAGATTTATTAAAATTTATTCAAATTATTAACTTCATTTCCAGATATTTAAGTATGATATTTAGGTCTAATATGTTTTTATTTGAATATGATTACATATAATCAATATGAATATTCATATTAATCATATCAATGTTATTTGTCATTTTTTTATACTTAATTGTTGCATCTATGACACAAAACAAACTGTTTTTGGCATTTTGAAGATGATAACGTTGAAAATTTCTATGGAGAAAAATGTAGTACATTAGACTCATAAGAGAGGGCGATAGGTCCCCACAGCAGGTTTCAGGTTAGGTGCGTTTGTTTCGTGAAAACACGGCGAAGCGTGCGATATTTCTTACTAAAATCAGACGGAGCGTGTTATTTTTTTCCGAATAGGACGGGAGATTATAATGTTCAAGGTATCTGCAAAATTGCGAGGTTTCAATAATTGTTAAATACGTAAATAAACGTAAAAATAAATAAGACATTTAAGAAATGTTGAACAGAAGAAAATTTTGTTTGCGGTGCGTAACATAACTCATGACTGAATCATTTAAAACAAAAAGCCCCATAAGGAATTAGTAAAATATAATATCCTTGTGTACTTGACGGAGACATTTTATCAAAATTTGATTTGTATACAAAATGGCGGATGTCGAAAGTAAAAAGTTGTTTTTTACCCAACAAAAGCAGTCATTTTTCGGTTATCCTAAAGTAGTAAAAAAGGCATGGCATAAAAATCTCGAATCAAATTCGAAATATATCGAAATGCTGGCAGTCATGTTTAAATTGAAGGCGGCCATGTTTGACATAGAAGTTAGCGAATATAGAATGGCATTTCATATCATGGAAAGTGTCACGAAAGCGCTCAGCGGCCGAAAGTGATACTACCTAGATGGCTGAATGCAGATGGCACCGCATGTGAATTTGAAGTGAAATCAACGTTGACGGCCTCGTAGCCGCCGTCGGCGGCACTAATATTAAAAAAATAAAGTGGAAATTAAAAATATCTCCCCGTCAGGTACACCACAATTATCCTATTATAAAAAGAACATGTTTTCAGCTAACTTCATAGCGTTACTTCCATTTCTGACGTCAGCGTTACCATTGGTTACACATGAAGTGAGCAGTAAGTTATGTTCCGATTTACATGAAATTTTTACACAATACTTTTGAAATGTTACACTTTTAGGAAATGCAAAAAAATAGATTTTTTCAAAATTACAACTATACCTAACCCCACTTTTTCGAAGACAGATCCTTGCACTTGCCAATTTCACGAGCTACTAATGCAATTACAGAAAAAGTTGTTAGCAAGACACCGTGCTCCACAAGACGGAAAAAATTTCTCAAAAACAAAGAAAGTTTCCAAATCATTTGTAGATTAAAAATTAGTTGAATTAAAAATCCTAACTAACATGAAATTGTCACCACAAACATAGCTTTATTTTTCCAAATTTTTAGAATTTGTAATCAGCCGTTCTCTGAATAATACCACTTTTTCAGTTTTACCGTTTTTTCGAAAAACTTTATGGACTCGAGCGATTTTTAAAGTTCATAAAGAAAATAAATACTGATAAAAAATTATTTTTTGTTTCAGTGATCTTGCGTGTTAAAGAATTCATTTGGAAAACATATTTACAGAAACCGCTTTTAGCTAAACCTTAGTCCAACGATGTGGACAAAATTTCTATATTACCATAGTACCAGACAAACGTACTTTAAGGCTTTAGCTTCAAATATAGAAATTTTCAATGTGGTATCTCAATAAATGTAGACATAGCGTTACAGAGAAAAAAAATGTCGGTAAGGTAGGGATCGGGTAAGTAATACATGCCCTTAATAGAATTAACAGAATGGGCGGATTAAGGATATTGTAACGATTGTGATAGCGCTCACAAAAAAGTATATTTAAAACCCAAGTGGAATATTTAGACGGTTAGTAATTACCATCTGAGCCACTCGTAATGATATAAAATCCATTGTCAATTAGAACTCACCTGGCCGAACAATCCTCCTTCTGGTCTTTTTAGTAAATTTGATAATTGACATCGAACTACTAAATGACAGTCATCCATAACTGCATTAAAAAATCTTCTCGTGAAAAGGAGAGCTTCTAAATCTATCATTAATTCCAGAAATCTCTCACAGTATCTGATTCTATCTGGGAGCACATTACCTGAAAACAAGATTAATTTTGTCAATCGTATTACAATACTTTATAGGTAATATATGTATAAATATGTGGTAAAATTTGCCAAGTTAACCCGCCTAAAAATTTTTTGTCTTCAATCTTCTTAAAACTTGACTGAATTGTAGTCCTAGTGGACCTCTTTCAATCCCGCAAACGTGACTGCTATCGCATGATACGTACGAGTGTAGTCTGATAAGTCAATTTCAAAAAATCGAATTTTTTTCTTACATATTTCGAATGTATAATATATTGAATGTATTGCAAAAATTTTAGACAGAAATATAAAATATTCACGAAGTTACAGCACATATTCGAGAGCTCGAAAACACCAGCGCTGACTTGAACTAAAATCATAAATAGTCCTAAACTACTTAATATTTTGATCTGAAGTTATACAAAAAAAACTTTATTATAGTTTTCTCAACATTTTTTTCGCGAGAAGTTTTTGCATGCTCAAAATTCCCTCGATAAACGAATCGCTCGGAAGTAAAAAAGTCCGATTCACGCCGAGCTTCACAAAAAATTGATAACAATATTTAAAAAATTAATTTTTTAATGTCTATTGCTCTATCAATCGAAGAACTCCCGAAAGCACATTCCCTAAAAATTTCATTTAAAAACTGACAAACTGAACCTCTACGGAACTTAGTTTTCACAAAAGAAAATTTTAAGTTCACTTTAATTGCATCCGGACACTCAACTTAAAACGCAGTTTTTCTTAAAACAACGTTTTTTAAGTTGTCCCGGATGGGATATTTTTTACGCTCATTAGGTTCTGACTTATAGCTCCATTACCCAGGAAACTAACTGTGAATTCAATCTTGGGTGTTACATTTAAGTATATTTATATTTTTTTGTGGTAATTTTTTGAGCACTTTGCTTCCTTATTATGATGAAGTTGCAAATTAATTTGCTTCTACATAAAGGAAGTATTAACGATTTTCCTAAATATTTAAAAAATATATAATTCTTTTTGCTCGAAACATAGAATCTTTTGATCTCATCATTCATATTTTTAAATAAAATTTATTTATATCAGATTACTTAAATTTATACTATGCAAAAAACCTTTTACTTTCATGGCAAGTAATCCTGGATGAACTGAGGAGGTGGAAAATAGACGAAGGTTTGTTACGTTTCTTAGCGTTCTATCTGTCGGAAATGAAAATAATACTGGAAGCAGAAGACAAAATAAGAAACAGAGAAATAAACAGTGGTGTCCCGCAAGGCTCTGTGCTGGGGCCGTCGGTTGCTCAGGTGGGCCTTGGATCGACCCCTGACCAACGCTAACGACCCCCATGTCGAGGGGCACGTGGCCTCAGACTACCGACCGATTCTGTGAGATATTCCAGGCCGATTTTCTGGACAGAATAGCCTAAAAAAGTGATAACCTCACGCAGATCGCTCCTTCCACCCTACCCTGCACTAGACTTTCCGACTCAGTACGTGTGCAGTCATCGTCCTACGAACTGATAGTAAAAATAGTGCCAATCATTATAGCTACTTCCACATATTTTGACAGCTCACGTGTTTGTCATGTCGAATGTAAATAATGCAAAGATGTTCACATTCTAACTGCTTGAATTTGCAGTATCAGAGGATGAAAAATATATTTATATGGACGACTGATGCATTCCAGATGGTAGAAAATTCTGTTAAAGCGTATAAATAATAAGGAAATAATTTAGAGTTGGGTTCTTCGGAAGTCCAGGTAAACTGCAAGTATTAAATAAGAAAAATAATTTCGCTTAAATTTACTTATTCTATTATTAACCACACAACTCTCACATGCATGCTACCTCTCGTACACTTACAGCTAATAGAGTTCCTACTGGCTGTTCTCTTTTTATGATTTCTTAAGAAATCAATATGGGAAGAGGATCGATAATATGGTGAAAATCCACCACGTTACATTATAATAAAAATAGTTAGAAATATTCGACATATTTGTAACGACAGATATTTTTAATAAAATAATTGATTTTTATACACGTATTCATTTTTTAATGGTTTATCATAACGAAGCAAAAAGAAATATAAACTTTTATAATTTAAATTTCAACAATCATTATCAAGGGTCACAAAAATGTAATTTAATTGAAATTTAATATTCTAATAGTTTAGGATATTTACACATGCCAACGTTAAAAATTTAATATTTTTGTAAAATTATTATTGGTACTCTGTAAGAAGTGTATCCTATTATAAGGAGAACATGCATTTCAGCTAACTTCATAGCGTTTCCTTAATTTTGGACGTCAGCGTAACCATGACTGGTTACGCATGAATAGAGCAGTAAATCTAATGACGTAAGCGTACTAACCTCCAAATATTTCAAATACGAAAAAAGCGCGCGATTGGTCTCCTTCAATATAATCATGAAAATAATGTTTTCTACTCTTTTTCACTAGCATCTATTAATGTATTGGATAATTAAATATACTACAAAATATTTTCCCAAAATAAATATTTGCTAAAAACGTGTTTAAATAATTACAATAAATAGGGTGATCAGACGTCCTGAATTGAGAGCCTGAAAAAAATGTCCTGACTGATTGTTATTTTGTCCTGATTTTCCGCACGCTACGAGGTATGAAGAGAGAGGTGACTCGTTCACTGTGTGCGCGAAATAATGGATATCTGATTGTACCACTGAACGATATAGAGCTAGATATGTCTTGAAAAAACTCCATCAAACAAGAAATTGTTAAAAAACCATCAAATCAAACCATTAAAATCAACCATATTGAATGGGTCAATGTTACTTATGACATTCAGTATTCAAAGGAAGATTTAATTCAGCTCGATATCCAACTAATACAATTGCCCAAATTATTAGATAACAAAGATGTAAAACAAACAAGAATTAGTATAGACGATACAGAAAATCTGTTAACTACTATTGCCAGTAAAAATTTAGAAAGAATCCATATTGGAATATTTACAGTGTTTGGGATATGCTGCAATATCTCTCTTAATTTCATTGTTAAAAATGTTTGCAAAGTCATTTGCATATACCGTAAATTAAATCTAATATGTATTACCATATATTTTAGAATTAATATAAAACCATATTAAAATTAATCTAGGGTATATTAATATTAATATTAATTCTAAAACATAATGTTATATTAAATTTAATTGACGGTAGATGCAAATTACTTTACTCACAGTTAGAGTTCTTAGTCGGTTATATTACTTCGAGAACGGTACTTAAATTCTCTAAGAATTTACGAGAACTTATGATTTTAGAGATTTTTATGACAAGGGAGATAATTATTGATTAATTAACCAATAAAGTGTAATAAACTGTTTTTTGTACTTCTATTACTTCTTAATGAGCTTTACACAAGTTGTAAATGAAAAAACGGTCACAAATGTATGCAGAGCTTAGGTTATGTTAGTGTTATGTTAGTGACGTTTATTATAAAATGAATTTTGTGACTTTAGTTAACTAGTAAGCTGTTGTTTTGCATATTTTACATTCCTAAATATGCCTTAGCTAATAAATGACTAAAATTTAACCATGTAAATAATGTAAACAATAACAATTTTTCTAAAAATCATAAATTCTTAAATTCGCTTAAATTCTTTTAAATTCACATAAATTCTGTCATATTCTCTGTCATATAACCTGGACTTAAGTTCTCGAGAATTTAAGAACTCTACTTACAGTATATTAAATTTCAATCAGTTTTTTTAACAGTGTTTATACGTAGTACTATAGCTTTTTAAATGACTACTAAAAAATTGTCTTCCAATGAAACTGTCTTTTCTGCATTGAAACTAAGGTAGAAACCCCGACACATGTAGTGACCTACGATGCTAATTCGCGATCACTGTTGGAACTACAAATAACAATGAAAAACAAGAGAATCAGAATTTAGGGACTAAATCCTGTCTTAAGGGAGGATTGATATGCACTTCTAAAATAGACACGCCTACCAGGTGAGCTATAATAAAAAGTTAAGTCTTTTATCGGCATAACACTAAATTCAATGAACTTTTCCTTACCCCGCTATCTCCGTGGTCTGTGCTAGTTCGGTTAAGCATATCTATTAATAAATTTAAATGAAATTACCTTTACTTGTTTTTGGCGAAAACAAGCTGGCGCTCAATTCATTCAATTTAATAATTATAATTCTTAATTATAACTGGAATCTCAATTATAATGTATATATCGGTTACAGTACATACCTTCTGCTGGAATTTCTTCTAAAATCTTCATAAATTTTACCATCAACTTGTGCAAAAACTTCCGTTCCCACTCAAGTTGATTCTTCATCTGTGGATCGTCTTTTTTTAAGAGTTTATTCCAGTATTTTCGCCATTTTGGATGGCTTTTGAATTCCAGGCTTCTCCGCCCTGTTTGCAACGATATCCATGTTGTCAAAGCAATCAGCCTTTTGACTTCTTCTCTTACTAATTCCACTTCCATAGAATTGAAACAGTGATTCAAAAATACCACAAGTGCTGTTTGTTCTTTCAAGTCATAGTCAAGCGTACTCTCTTCAAGGCAAGCTTTAAGAACATTTTGAAAAAATCCAGCAAATTGTGCTGGATATTTTTTGAAGACTTCCCACACTTCTACTCGTTCCCGAAATTTTTCGTTGACCATTACGACTATGGATATTGTGTGAGACCTAGTTGCTTTATCAGCCTCATAATTTGGCCATAGGTAATTTTCCAAATATTGACTGAATTCTAGCATCATGATTCTTCGAATGGAAAATTTGGACACACATATTTCATTGATATATATGTTGTCAATGACCTCTTGATCAAATGGTAAGTGAGAATCAGCGGTATGTGGAGCCCAATATTTATTTGCATACTGTTGAAGAAAAAGAAATATCAATTAGAATAAAAATAAAAAAAAAAATGGAACAAAAGTTTATTTCAATTACAAATATAATTTATGTTTAATCGGAATAAATTAATTGGTTATGACAGTGGGTGACATGCTCAAGATTAGTCTTTTTTTGTTTCTCGAAAGAAATAAAGTACTCTGAAATTTTCTATCAAATCATGCCATGTTTTTTAATTATTGTAATTTGAAGGTTTTGCTTCTTCCAGTAAATTTTTGGAAAAATTAAAGCACGAAGTTTTCTCAAAACAATTATCTTTTTCTTTACCTGGAATATATTTGTTTTTGAAGAAAAAAGTCTATGTTCTCTTTACTGTTTTTGCATATATTATATTGTACCTGTATTTTTTACATCAAATCAAATAGATAATTGTTATATATATCACATACTATTTAAGGCTGTCGGAGCAACGGACAAAAGGTCAATTATTACTTTTCATTTCAAGGCCGTAAAAATTCACGGCTTTAACTGTCGTTTGGCAGGGAAGTGTTTCTCGATTTGAATAATTGGGCTTAAGGGCATGGGATACTTTACCATAAGAGCAAATTAGTTATACCAATTATAAATTCATACTAATAAATATTTTTAGCTAATAAAAGTTAATAAACCTACGTCTACATGTGATGACAATTATTTTCTTTTACGATTTTCCTTTAAAATGTGAAGAGCCACGGTTTACAGATTTAAAAAAAATGAAAATCAATGATCACTGATTCTCTGGAAAACTATCACACGTAGAAAAAATGCTTGCAACAAAAAATGTATATTTCGATGAGATCTACAACTTTTGTTTGAATTTTTTTTAATTGTACATACTTCTTGACTGAGATAAACGCTAAAAACAATTAATTGTATGGTTTTTTTCGTTCGCTTTTTTAAAGCGTTCGTTCTTGTGTTACAAAATTTGTCTCTTTATTTTAAATTTTGCCAGAGGTAAAATTTGACTTTATTTACTCCTTGGATTTTCCACTGGAAACACATATTTCCTATCTAAAAAAAGAGATGTTACCAATATATTTAACACATTGTTGTCGGAAATCTGATTGGTTCCTTTGGAAATTGCACAAATTTGTGTGAATGTATCGAATTTGAAAACTATCTTCAGACTATTTTCGTTGTCAAAAAAATGACTAATAAAAAGGTTATAAGTATAAAAATAGAAAATAATTTAAAGTCACAAAAATAGTTACTTTTATGTAAAAAAAAATAAATTATTAGTGAAGCAAAAAAATATTTCAAAATGTATATCTAAGCTTAGTGAACATTATTTGAGATATTAAACAGATTTTAAATTAAACAGTAACGTTTTCTGTGTTTTTTTTATAACACTTTGGAATATATTAATATTTAATAATATATGTATTCATATACATATTTACATTACCATACTAATAATGAGATTTTATGGGATTATAAAATCATTTTAATGGATTTGACTATACAATATTTTGTAGAATTTTAAGTAATTTGTTAAAGTTTTAGGAGATTTTTAAGCATTTTACGAAAGGACCACGCACATTTTACATTGAAATCCGGCCCCGGTCAAATAGGCTCAAACTGCGGTATAAGATAGTTGAAAGCCTTCTGATCAAAAAATCCTTATGGCAACCAGATCAAAAATTCAAAAGTTTTCGAGATTAATGGGGTTGAACGCAAAAAATATGACCATCAAAAATGATCATTTTCCTAAAGAATAAGATATGAAAATATTCAGAGTGTTACCAGCTTTGTGAAAATGATTGGTACTGTCAGAATGTGTTTTTGGGGGTGTAGTAATAACGAACTATACCCTGAGGATCACAAAAAAAATTATCGGTGCAGGGACCTCAATATTTTAAAAATATGATCGTTATAGCAAAAGATAAGATACAAAAATTTTCACCGAGCCTTTCCAGATCTGTGAATATTTTTGTATCTTATCTTTTGCTGTAATGATTATATTTTTAAAATATTGAGGTCCCTGCACCGATGATTTTTTTTGTTTCTTTCGGGTATATATTTTCATCACAACATCCTCAGAAATACACCCTGTCAGTACCAATCATTTTCACAAAGCTGGTAACACTGAAAATTTTCGTATCTTATATATTTTAAAAGGATAATTTTTTGAAAATATTAAGGTCGTTGCACCGATGACTTTTTTTTGGTGATCCCCAGGGTATAGATTGTCATCGCAACACTCCCACAAACACACCCCGGCAGTACCAATCGTGTTTTGAACCTAAAAAAGTGACTTTCCCCACTGTGCGACACTGTTGCGGGTGAGGCCCAATAATAATTAAATAAAAATTGTCATTAGTAAGTGAGAAATATCAATATTTCCAACTATTATTTATATTATTAAAAAAAAAGCAAACGTAAGAATAAAACGTATTAGAATTCTTAGGTTAGGCGATGTTTTGAAACTTTACCTGTGTTATTTCATCAGCATTAATCTCTTCAACAGTTGGAGCAGGATTGTTAACTTTCACAGGAGGAACAAGCGGATTTTCCATTTTCTAATGATGTCTTTGAAATTGTTTAGAATTTTAATTTCAAATACTCCTATAACGTAATTTTCTGTATAGATTCAAGCCGCGCTGTGCCTGCATTTATTACACCATGAACTAAATACTGAATAGAATCACTACCCGCAGGGTTATGAACGTAATATACATCATGTAAGTTACGTCAAAAAACTTAATTTACCTCTTAAGGTGCGTTTATACCTCTGTCTGCCCGACCTGTGTAGGCAGACAATTGTCCCAGGCCGTTCACGCGACCAATTTTCCGAGGAGTTTGACTCCGGAAAATGCGCGGGAATTTTAAATATGGTTAAATTATAAAGTAAAATAAACCGATTTTTTTATTGTTTAAATTAAAAATTATGATAATGAATTTCATTTTTATAATATAATATATGTAAAAGTACATAACATGCCCATCGCTCAACTATCAAATGAACATTTCAGATTTCAGACGATACATCAGTTCATCATCTGTTGTCAGACTTGTCAGCAGTCAGCTTATCAATTGTTTTATGTGTTGCGGAGAGTTTATTACGAGAAAGTTTGTAAGTAGATATTATCTCCTATTAATATATTTTATTATTATTTTGAAATTCATAGTTTGTCAATAAATTTATATGTTTGACAGCAGTTTTAAAAATACTGTGTACAAATCGAAGTCACATAACCTCTAAAATTCTATATTTGATAATTGGAAAATTTTAGAACCTTAAATTAAAAGCAATAAATAAATTAAAATAAATTAAAAAGTGATTCATATTGTTAATAATGAAAAGAATTTGTAAAATCTTACGCCACTGTATGTGTAATCCATAATCAACACCAATCAACACTAAAAAAAAGACGTATTGTTAGTAAAAATTGAGATGTTATGTTGCTTCGATTTGTACACAATATTTTTAAAACTGCTTTCAAACATATACATTTATTGACAAACTATGAATTTCAAAATAATAATAAAATATATTAATAGGAGATAATATCTACTTACAAACTTTCTCTTAATAAACTCTCCGCAACACATAAAACAATTGATAAGCTGACTGCTGACAAGTCTGACAACAGATGATGAATTGATGTATCGTCTGAAATCTGAAATGTTCATTTGAAAGTTGGGCGATGGGCGTTTTATGTACTTTTACATACATTATATTATACTAATGAAATTCATTATCATAATTCTTAATTTAAACAATAAAAAAGTCGGTTTATTTTACTTTATAATTTAACCATATTTAAAATTCCCGCGCATTTTCCGGAGTCAAACTCCTCGGAAAATTGGTCGTGTGAACGGCCTGGGACAATTGTCTGCCTGCACAGGTCGGGCAGACAGAGGTATAAACGCACCTTTAGCTTCCAGCCATGGAAGCAGCTACATACTTATATATAAAATATGTAGTCGTCAAATAAGATGTGGTAGTCAGATAGGGCTGTTTATAATAGAACTTTGGGGTAGAATATATGAGAAATTAATTTGACATAACCTTTAATTATAATAAAACTGAAGATGATTATTCCTCTTTTATAATATAACAACACGTATGCATCATATTGACAATTGACAGTCGTTTTATTATGTATGTTTTCTAGTTCTTTTGTTATTATAGATTTTCTTCTTATAATTATTTGTGTAACAGTTCTGTGATCCGTTAGCTTCTACAATTTTTTTTAATTATTTGCGTATTGAGAGACACAGTTGTTAATGATCGTCTGAAAATCTTGTAGATTATAAATCGGAGTCGAGAAGAAAAAAATATAAAAGTGTAAGTAACTTAATATAATTCATTTTCGTCTATTTAATAAACAACAATATTTTATAAAAATACCTTTTTTTTTTATTTCATTGAATGGAAATCAACGCACCTCCTTCACCCTTTTAAATTTGTGAGGTAACCCGAAAAATTCGGTTCACGAAATTATCAACAGTTTTTACTGACCCTAACCTGAAAATTATTTTTCTTCATTTTATTAGTAAAATCTTCGATTTAGATATTTTTTTCGCTTTTTACAGTAGTTTATATTTATGGCTGTTGGAGCAACACGTGAAAAACTGTAAATACAGTCGTCTCCCTCATATTCAATTTTCGCTTGGATCAAAAAATCAAAATACTGCGTGTACACGAAATCGGCATAAAAAGGGAGCAGCAATTGTTTTGAAAAATGTTTACACCACTATTTTTGGTAAATTGTAAGAGAATGAGTTCTCCAAAATCGAGTTTATAAAAACGATTTATGGAGTTTTTAAAAATAAGAAATAATGTAAATTACATATTTATAAAAATACATTATATGGTCCATTCCATACAAAATTTACAATCAAAAATTTATTTCGCGCGAAATATTTTTTTTTTTTTGATCGAAAATATTGTACATCTATATTTTTATTTCGACATGATATTTAAAATTTTGAAGTTGTGAATTTTCAAACTTTTCACGCTCAAAAAATCTACCTCTAAATATTTGCGTATACGAAAAAAAGAATTCTATTGAAAAAATAAGTGGCTGCAATAAAATTTAGGATTTTCTCTCAGCTTTTCAAAAAGCATTATAAGAAATTCATTAGACTAATTGTTTATAAAAATATGGCCTATTTTTATAAACAAATCATTTTTTTAACATTCGATTTTTTTTGCTTACTAGTTACTCATAGAGGAAGCTTTGTAGTGGTGACAAAATCCAGTTTCCTAAAAAAGGTTTTTTTTTAACATATGTCAAGGGCAATATATCTAATATGATGATCTGAAAAATTGTCCGGATGTATGTATTTATGGTTGTGTATTTGTGTCACAATCCAGCAATTTCTTGAAAACGCGCGTAGAGATAAATTGATGAAATTTTGCATAGTTATTCCAGTATATACCTAGTTGAATTTCTTACAAAGGTTTAACAAAATATTTAATTTTACAAGTTTTATGTACTTTTATAATTTTCGTAAAATTTCTCCAATATTCCAAATTTAAAGTTGATGTTGCATTTCATTAAAAAACAAGGATTGTATGGTTAATTGTTTTTTAAAAATTAGTTTTTGAATATAACATCTCAAATAATAAAAATTTAAAGCTGGTGTAAGGGAAATGAAGATTCTTTGTGTTCAGACTAATCGATTGATCTATATGATTAATGCATTTCATTGAATTAAAAATTATTATTTAAAGTAAATAATCATTGTTAAAATATATATTAACTTATTAATGCTTCCTCTATGAAGAAGCAAATCACATTTGCTTCCAAGAAGCAAAGTGCTCATTGAATGAACATAAAAGTTGATACAACTTCACAACTAGTTTAGATTTATTATAATATGATGAAGATATTCTGTAAGTCTCATCCTGCCTAAACAAAACAGAATAGCAAAAATCATAATTTCATCAATTTTCTGAATTAAATTTTAAGGATCTAATATTTATGAATTTTAAAACTGTGCGTATTTTATAAATATATGATTTTAGATTCCTTAAGGCCATGTAAGACTTAGCCGATCCCTACCTTACAGACACTTTTTTCTCTGCAATGCTACGTCTACATTTATGGAGATATTAAATTAAAAATTTCTAAAATTAAGGAAAATGTGCTAAGGTATTTTTATCTGGTCTTAATTTTTTTTTTTATAAATGTCAATATTTAAGACCAGATAAACGTACCTTAACGCTTTAGCTTCAATTTTAGAAATTTTCAATTTTATATCTCAATAAATGTAGACGTAGCGTTACAGAGAAAAAATGTCTATAAGGTAGGGATCGGGTAAGTCCCGCATGGCCTTAAGACATAAATAATAATATTTTTCATTAACTTCATAGTTATATATCATATTAAAAAAAAATTTAATTTATAAAAATAAGTTTTTCTATAAAAAGGAATAGTTTAGCGAATACGAAACTCACATGATACCTTCATCATATTACAATAAATCCAAAAAAAAGAGAAATTGAAGGAAGCCTTTCTGAGTAAATTGACTTTTTATTTTTTTCGAAAAATATACGTAATTTTGTTAATTTTCAAGTTTTTGGAATTTTCTTTGTGGATTTTAAAAGAGTTTAGTTCTCCCTACATTTTTTGCTAAAAAAGAAATACCTGTCATATTTAACCTTGGAAAACAAAATATTTCAGCCCCAAACAATTCTGTGACATCACCAGGGTCAGACTGCCCGATTTCATATAAAATCGATTAAATGACTTATGTATTTGCGGTTAGGTGTTACTTCACTTGTAGGAAACAATACATATTATTATACAACCCTGCCTAAAGTAAAGAGACAGAAAGAGATAAAAATTTGAAGATAGAAAAAGATAGAACTCTTCTATCTGTACTAAATATCCATTTTGTATCCCCAAAACGCAACACTCTTCAGATGCTATACACTTCTTTGTCTTTTAATCGGCCCTTCTGTATCTTATAATAGATGTATTTTATTCATCAATTCAAGAATAACTTGGGTGAATATACAAATGCGCATTTCTCTACAATTGCTTCGTCATAGAGGAAGCTCTCTCTCTCTCTCTCTCTCTCTCTCGGTTTTTTCACGTTGTCCTTTTTGATTTCACAGGAAAAAGCAAATGTAATGTTTATCTCGATTACAGGGTTAATATCACTTGTAATAAAAGATATCCTGAGGGTAGAGGTGAATATGTCAACTTATTGTACCTTCTATTGTTTCAACGTGAAAAAATTAAATTTTATCCACAATAAGAGAAGAAATAGTTTTCACTTCTCAGAATTATCGCCTTGAAAACTCATTCAGACTTCGTTTATGCACTTACCGATTTACCAACATATCATAAAAGTGTAGCAGAATAGTTTTCTAACATAAAATTCCAGCTAGCTATCGATTAATAAGTGTTCCAGCTGAAAAAGTAATATTTTCCCTTGAGTTTCCTTTACGATGCTATATTTCTAAAATCGGTTTGGTGCCATTTTATAGAGTAGACCAAGTAGAATTCAGTGCCCTTCTTATTTTTTTCAAAAACCGAACGGTAAAAAAATTACGGGAACAAAAAAAAATTTTAGATACACTAGTGCCAATGACGGCCGCTAGGCGGCCGTCGTGGTTTTGTTAACTGTTCTATTTTCTTTTTTATATTATTCAATTCAATGCTCTAAACTCGAAGTTCGATATTCGATTCTTTTAGATTCGAGATTTTTATGCCATGCCTTTTTTATAACAGGATTACAATAATTTATTATCATAATTTTTTTTATTTTTATTTTTTATTTTTAGTATATTAATATACGTAAGATCACTACATGAAATTTTCAGCCCCAAAAAAACTTCAGAAAAATTGAGCGCTTGAAAAATTGTAGTCATAAATCATCACATTCATTTCTTATAGTATTTTAGGTGGTTTCAGGGGTTGTAACGGATGCATAATAGTTCGAATTTTTTGAAATACTACGGAAACCCTTAAAATAATAGGTATATTTTCTTGGGGAAAATTGATTCCAAGTGTAGCATTTCTTATCGAAACTGTGCATCATCACCAAAATGAAGAATTGTAGAGAAATGCCCATATATGTATATAAGATCACGCCTCAAATATTCTCCCAATTAATTATAGATAACGACTTTTTTAAAACGAAATAATTGAACCAAAATTAAATGAATAAGGATGATTTGAATAGGAAAGAGTTAAATTGAAACAGAGAAGAAGATATTCAAAAAGATAGGTTTATAAATAGGCTGTAACAGGATAAAAGATATAGACTAGAATATAAGAGATAGGAATAGAGAAGTGTTGATTGAAAGAGATAGGCGTTGATGTGAATTGAGATGGAGCTAGAAAGAGATAGAAAGGGATTGACGGGGATAGGAAATAAATAGAAAGGGATAAACAATCTTTATCCCTTTCTATCTTAGAGATAGAAGGAGATAGAAATGGGTACGATTTTTATCTCTTTACTTCCAGCAGGGAGAGTCTTATTATGCACATGTGAATAAAGTTTCGAACGTTCAAATGAACGAAATATTTTTTTTAAATTATATTTTATCCAGAAATATTGTGCCAACTGAAAATAACAATCAGGATTACAAGTTTATTTAATTCTTTATTATTTTCAATGTAAATTAATCAATATTTAAAAACTTTTTGTAGTTACAAATACAATCAATACAAAAATTCGTTCATTTGAACGTTCAGAACTTTTCAATCATTTATGCACCTCAAAACCAGAGCACTTACGAAAATCGTGTAAAAATTAGGTTGATAAATCGTATAGATTTACATATTCATTAAATGATTCGAGAGTGTTAGTGTAGTTTTACTAGCTTTGTAGACCAGTCAACTGTTTTCGCAGTGACGCCAAGTCACGATTGATGAAAATAATGCATTCGTAATTTGGACGGTTTTATCGGTCATAGAATGCATTGTTTCTTGGTTTCCAACAATCGTCACTGCGAAGTGCGAACATACCATAAAGGACATTTCAATCCGTGTATTTTTGTAGTGTCAAAAAGGGGATTTTGAAATAAGTAGACAGAATAGCGGATTATTGGCACTCTACAGCATCTTTTAGTGTTTCGAAACTGCCCCAACTGTCTTAAATAAAAAAACTTTATACAGACGGATAAAATATAAATAAAAAAATTGTTTATATAAAAACCTTCTGAAAAATTCTAGTCTAACGAATATGAATAATTTTCCGAAGATTTTTATACAAAAATTGTTTCAATTAGATATTTTCCACTCTGTATTGGACATTTTACAAATTAAATTAACAAGTAGAGTTTTGTGATTAGGGTCTTTATCCAACACTCTTAAACGTAAAATTACAGTTAGATTAATTTGAAATTTTACCAGCACCCCCCCACCCCTCACGATAATGCCACAAAAAAGGCTACAAAAAATAGAAACTGAAAATTTCACATAAATTTCGTTGGATCCTCCTAATTCTAAATTTAAAATTCGAACTTGACAAATATTATAATTACACTCCAAGCTCTGATTAGCGGCCAGTTCGGTTGGTCGGCCGCTAACGAGAGCGTATTGGATACAATGGAATACATTTTTTTTACAAGCATTTCTTTCTACGAGTTCTAGTTTTCCAGAGATCCATAAACCGTGGCTCTTCACATTTTAAAGGAAAATCATAAAAGAAAATCATTGTGAAGGGAAATTGTAAAAGGAAATCATGGTAAAGAGAAATAGTAAAGGAAAATAGCAAGGGGAAATCATGGTTAAGGGAAATGGTAATGGGAAGTGGTAAGGGAAATCATTGTAAAAGAAAAACATTGTAAAGGACCATAATAAGAGAAACGGTAAAGAGAAATAATAATGAGAAATGGTAAAGGGAAATAGCAAGGGGAAATCATTGTAAAGGAAAATTTAAGAAAATCGATGTATCACTGATCTTTTCGAAAACTATTACTCGTTAAAAAAATTCTGGCAAACAAAAAATGTGTATTTTGATAAGATCTACAACTTTTGTTTGAAACATTTTTTTAAATTAACATATTAAGTGAAAGAAGAATAAAAGCCATGCTTTTTATGGTTTTTTCATGATTTCACCTTGAAAATCGACTAGTCGCCAATAATTGTCATATTTTTAATCAGTAAAATTGTAGGGTTTAGGTTTTCAGAAGTTAATTTTTACAAAACGTACCTAAAATTAGGCATTTTTTGCTCTATACGCACAATTTTATTGAAGGAATGAATATACACTCGAGGTTCCCGATAACAACGAAATTCAAGCCGGAGGCGTTCCCTTTAACAACCAAATTCCTTTTCTCAAATGTCATATCAATTGCACATATTGCACGTATTGCACATAAAATAATATTTTTTTAGCATTTTAAACTGCGTGCTATTAGAAACCAATCAAATCCCGGAGCGCAACGCATGCGAAGTGGTATCAATTGAAATCTTAGGTCCATGCAGGTTCATAACGAGAATGGAATGCGGTTGTTAATGGGAACGGGTTGATAATGGGAACGTTGTTAACGGGAACGTCAATTGTATATACATTGTGAAATGATATCAAATTCTAATAATTGTCCAGTAAAATAGGAAGATTTAATTTGGAATTAGAAATTGGATCCAACCGAGCTTCAAAACTAAAGATTCTTGTTTCATTTACAGTTTATTTATGTGATATAGATGTCTTCGATAATGAGTGAGGAAACAGTCGAGGAAAGTAAGCTACTTCCGAGCTGTGAAATAAATGAAGCTCAATTTTTTCTGCAATCTTCTACGGATGCAGTGATTTCTTTAACAGTTGGAGCCTCGGAATTTAAAGAATGTAATAGAGTCAATGTTTTAGGAACTATTGAATCAGAAAAAGACAAAGAAAAAGTTCCTACAGTGCGCTTAGAAGGGCAAGTCTACACCTTACAAAATGGAGAGCATAAAGAATTAGATTTGACTAATTTTGTAGAATTTATTACCTACCAAGAAAATTCTACTGCAATATCTAAAGAGATAAAAAAAAAAGAATCAGAGCATATTTTAAATAACGAAAATCTACACAAAAACGAGAATTACAAAGTTATTTTTGAAAAACCTGGAGAATATTGGTATGCGGATAAAGATAAAATAAACGCAAATGACTTTGTAGAAATTGTAACAGCTTTTAAATGTAAAATCTGCCCTTTCACGACGCAAGACAAATCGGAACTATTGTCGCATTTACAGAACATACATGTAAATCCTATTCAAGAATGTCAGGTAAGGAAAATGCTTTATCAGCGACGAACTTGTTATTGTTAATTTTGTGGTATTTTAAATGATTTTTTGTCATTTTCACTTCCAACTCAATGGTATTTTTCAAAATTTACGTGTTATCGCGGCCATATTGACATGATACCGCTAGTGGCGGCCTCAAGAAACCAGATCCCAATAAGTAATTAGGTTACTGAAAAAATTAATTTTTTTGTAGCTTTAACGAATTAAATTACTTAAATCTTATTTACCGTTCGGATAAATTGAAAACAATGAGAGTTGTAAAGAGTTTTATTTTATAGTAGAAAATGGTTTTTGGTATGGATTTAAAAACAAAAAAGATGTATTTAGCCCTTTTTGAGATAAGTAAAATTTATTTTATTGTGTTACATACTTCCAGTTATTCTTTAGAAAATATTGTTTCATATTAGATACAAAGAAAAAACGTATTTAATACAATTTGGACTTATATTTCCTGATTAATTCAATTTTAGTTTCACGACCTGCCTAATATTTGATTTCGAAACGACCAATGTGGTAATAGACTCTAATTCTATTATTCTAATCCCACGTTTTATTTTACAACCTAATGTAAATCTTGGAATGAGGACAAACCAATGAAGCAAATCTTGTTAGGTTTACAGAGTTTATTTTATAAGTATGATTTAAAGTTACAAATTTCTTTACAATTTTTAAGTAAAATGACCCTTACGATAAGTTAATGTTGTGAGCCTAAGTTTTGGTTTCAGATAATTAATTGGTGCTTACCAAAGATGATTGAAGTTGAATATTTTCTTGGGTTCTTCACGTCAGTTTATAAATCCTTGGATTTTTTGATAATTTCGTTGATTCCTCTTAATTAATTCTTTTACGATCCCCTTACTCCGTAAAGGGTAAGAAGGGGAATGTAACGTTTTCGTGGGTGGGAATACTCAGCCACTTCGAGCTCTGAGGGGTATTCGTCCACTATCGAGGCGAAGTGTCGACTGAATGGCAGAGGCGAGAGCGTGGCACGTGGTTACTGGTGAACGGTCGTGCAGCAAAGTTGACTGATGCTCGACCAAGTTTCGAGAATGAAGTCCTTTAGGTAGCAAGGTTGATGTTCGGTCGAGTTCCGAGGTCGATATGTCTTATCTGGCAGGCCAGGTAGCAGGGCTGGTGTTGTTGTGCTGAGGCCCGAGGTTGAACTGCTTCAGGGAGCAGAGGCTGTTGCTCGGTCGAGTCCCGTGCTCGAAGTGTTGCCCGGTTGCAACCATAGAGGTATAAGAATAGAGGTGAAAAGGCATGCAATGAAAGTGTCTTTTTAATAGAAAAAGAAAGGAGATGAAACGAGCGCTACCTGTATCTCTAATGACGCGATTAGAGCGAGACAGTTAGGGTTCCTTTCATCACCTTTCTCTTTCTATTAGGGAAACACTTCCACTCATAGGAGAGCCTATACCTTTTCACCTCTATTCTTATATCTCTATGGTTGCAGCCCGAGATCGGAGTGAGGAAGTTGAGCCAGAGTGCCTCTTTTTATTCTTTATGCCGAAGGAATCGTCGCAAAGCGTCGCGTGCATGTTGCCTGCCTCCGACGCTCGACGGATGCTTCCGTCTATGCTCGTCTTTTCTAGCTTCTACATAGCTAATTAATGCTGAAAATTTTATTAGTTCTATTCTAACATTTATATTTTATATCTAACTTTTCATTACATCGAGAAAAAAATCCGGCTGCTGTGACTGGAAAGTCCTGTCATTAGAGCATCAATCGTCCAGACAACAGGTTACCGCTACTACAGCACACATCAGCACTGCAGTTTTAGCATGAGTAAAGATATTATTTTGGAATAAATTCGTGCGGCATCGAGAAACAATTATTATTGTAGCAAAAAAGTCCTGCTAAAACTGCAGTGCTACACAGCCGTATTGGCTTAGTGTAACTCACGTGAAGTTCGCATGACTTCTCAACACTAATTCCACGTTCTTTTTTACGCCGTGTATATCCGTAAAAGGAATGTATTTTTAGTTTATTTTTCTATCTGTTACTTGGAGTTATAATAATTAATTGATATTTGTTGATTTTCGCTTATTATTTAATGATCAAACAGTTAATTATCATTTATTACTTAGTTATTTAATTATTAATTACCACAGAATGTTTAATTAGTTAATTATATTTTTGCCAAACTTTCCCCACCCCAAGCACAATATTGAAGCGCGTGTCAGAGCGAAAACATTCTTGGGAAGTTCCACTAATTAAGCTAGGTAACAGCGTCGTCAAGCTTGGGAATTTTCATCAATTAAATCTGGTCAAGCTTGGGACTTTCTCCGAAATTTCGATTCTTCTTGTACGACTGGAATCTCGGTCGCGGCTTCGTACTCGGTGTCTGTCTCAGTCCTGAGATAGAGGCGTGCAGGAAGAGGATGAAGGAAACTACTGCTAGATTGAGTAGAATTGGTTTTCGCTATGAAGATAATTTTTATTTGCTGCGTGTTGTGTGCACGTTGAGGGCTCGACCTCGGAGGGAATTTATCAACTGACAATTCATGCTTAAGCGCATATTATTATAGGCACTGCCAGGGAACTCTCCGTCCTATTGTCGCCCGTTGCGTTCAGGGATTGACTTTCGCGAAAAAAAGAGGGTAACTCGGTGTCACTGAAGTGGGAGTGTAACCAAGTCTCTTAAGAGAGGGAATAGTAATTCGTTACTATCAGGAGCAGGGACGGTGAAGAGAGATCCCATTGCGAAGAACCTTTTTGTGTGGACTTAGAAGTATTTTCTCCTTGGAGAAAATAGTTCTAAGTCAATTCACAGGTGGAAGTTAAGATGTCCAAGCTTGGCAAAGAATTAATAATGTTACTAAGGCTAATTTAGCAGATATTAAAAATAATTACACACGAAATAAACCGAAAAAAAAATATTTCATGACTATGAAATATTAATTTTTTCATTAAAAAAAAAAGTAACATGAACCTTATTTTCATGAGAGTATGCACTGAGAGACGATTTGTGTAGCCAGTGCGCTTGGTCATAGCTACTACGCAAAACGTAACTGTAACCAGTAACTCGGAAAAAACACAGTGACCACGCAACTAGTGCATAGCCAGTGAGCACGGAATCGTAGTAGCAGCGCCCTCGGAGAGGTTAGCCATCACGTGTACTAAGTGACTGGTAGTTGTGCTTTACGAGAAGTATCTGCGTTTTCTGCGTGTAACTGTTTTTATAGTGTTGTGAAGTTTATTAATAAAAACCAACAAGGATTCTTCACTATACATGCAGATGACTGGAGAAATATGAGCTTTGTCCATATCTTCAGTAACGTTTTCGTGGTAAGTTTAATTCAGAAAAATTTAAAACAGAATCGTCAAATGCATGTATTGTAACCTTAAAATGAACGAAATGTAATTTCATCAATGTGTTTATTTTTGTATTTTTCATACATTTGTTCATGCAAATATTCTGTATCTAGTGCAAATATACTAATATGCATTATATTTTTTAATGGTTTGAATTAACATTTATTAACTGAATCATACTTCAAAATATTATTCGAATGTAAATAATTAATTCTAAATATTAAAACTGTTGTTTGAATCTCTTCACTCTCTGTGTTTAAATAAGAAGTTTTTTTTTTTTGATAAAATTATTTGAGAAACTTTCAGAAATAGACTGTTCAATATTATTGATCTATTATGGATATGGAATTAAGTGGTCTTGGAGATAATGACGAGGAAGTAGATATAACTGATTGTAGTATGGATGATGAAACAAGTCATCACAGTAGTTTACCAGGTATTAAAATCTGCGTTTCAATTAAATACATTGCTGTATGTGAAAAGTCTGAAATTTCATTGAAATAATTATTATAATTTGCAGACAACTTTGAGTTCACAAAAAATCCTTTATATTTAAAATTAAATGAAGACATAGAGGGTCAAATTATATTGGGTAAATATAAAAAACAAAAAATATTGGAAGAAAGACGGTTGAAGCAACTAATAATTAGAAAAGTGATTATTGAAAATCTAGTGACCTATAGGTAAATATTACATAATTTTGTCTACTTGAAATATATAAAAATCAACAGAATAAAATTTTCACTAAGGAATACATTCGTTTAACAAAAAATATTTTTATTAACAGACTTTTTAAGTATTATATGTTTGTGTAAGTTGACAACTATATCAGGCGCAGGTATAACAAGCAGAAGTAGGTGTTAGGTATAAATATGTGAATTAATCTATGTATATGTATTATTGGTGCTTGGAATCTTAATAATGTTCACTATTCATGTTTATCAAGTTCACATCCAATCATGTCTAGTAGTAGTAGTAGTAGTAATAGTTTTTTTTTTTTGATTAGAGGAGGTGGAAATCCATTTAACGGACAGAGTGTGGGACTCGGCCTAATAAATGCAGCCCCTACCCACTAAAACCACTTCCCCTCCTCGCCAGACAATGACCCCGGAACCGCTTTCGCATTACTTCAGGATCACTGCCTATAGGCGCAACACGCCATCTTGGCGTCCTCCTTCTTGTCCTTTATCAACGTATGACGCATCGACCACAGCAGTGAGACATTCGTCTCAACTCGGGCTCGTCGGCCTTCGTCCATTGATAAAGGAGCTATCTTACCCCTGTGGCTCTCTCAGCTCCTCCGCTTCCTGATGGCTGTTAGCCAGCCTCTGCTCCCGTTGCATCTCCTCTGTCTTCTTTTCTCTCAGGATGTCCTCCACGAACTGGGTAGTGTTATCCGAGTTCTCCTGAGTTTTCAACATTAGTTGCCCAATGTTATTGGCTGTTGGTGCTACGCCGAGTCCCCTGCTGAGCCTGTCCCTGTTTATTTGCCATCTTTCGCACACGAAGAAGGTGTGTCTGGCATCATCCTCCATGCAGCTGCAGTAGTCACATCCCGGCCGGTCTTTCTTCCCCATGCGGAAGAGATAAGCATTGAATTGGCCGTGGCCTGTAAGGAACTTTGTGAGGTGATAACTCACCTCCCCATGCTTTCTTCCCAGCCACGGTGCAATCTCACCCATGACTTCTGCCGTCCACCTGCCTCTACTTTCCGCTTGCCATTGTTCTTCCCACTGCTGCAGTGATCACTGCTGAGTGATCGCGAGTAGTTTGCTCGGGTTAAACTTTGCTGGATTCCAGCCCTTTTTGCAGTTCTGCTGCTATTCCCTTTTTCTTGCCCAGACTTGTTCCTTCTTCAGCACGAAGCAAATATACTCATGGTCGCTGGCTGTATATTCCTGCAGAACCACCCAATCCGTAATCCATCTGGCCGCGTCTCTTGTGGCCAGGGTGATATCTGGGATCGTCTCCCTGTATCCCGCCCTGCAGAAGGTCTTGGCATTTCCGGTGTTGATCACAGTCAGGTCCAAACTGGTAGCCATGTCGCAGATCTCCGACCCTCGTCTGTCCGTCCAGGTCATTCCCCACTCGACTGACTTCGCATTGAAGTCTCCGGCAACGATGATCTCGCCCTTAAGTGTGCGGCAAAAGTCCTCGATCGCCCCCAGCTTCTTGAGGTATGTTTGTATCCCTTCGTTTGGGGAAAGGTAGCAACTGACAACAGTCACCCACTTGTTCCTGACCCAGACGAATCCCTCGCCTACTCCCTGGTCCACCATTCGGAAGCCTATTTCATCTCTCACCCATATGGCAGCAGTGCCACAGAGGTCGGGATACCAAGTGAGTCCATTCGGATTGGTATATTGC
>UCOH01010522.1:0-31116 GCA_900474275.1 Synergus japonicus
TATATATATATATATATATACATATAATAATTTATATAATAAATGATTAATAAAATTTTATTTATCAGTACTTATCAATAATGATAGATAAAATTCAAGACTGCGTTTTGATAGCTTGCCAGGATTTAAGATCCTGCTGTATATATTGTTAGTCAACTTTTCGATCTACAATTAACTTAAAAGCTTATAAGCCAGTTATAGTATAGTACAGAGTTACAGACTTTCGCTATAATGGAAGCACGATCCTTCCGCATAGAAAGCAATAGTTATCGGTAATGTACATGAGACGTTGATCGTTATGCCTTTTCCTATTATGTATTACGTCTTCTCGCGTAAGAATTTTACGGTGCTTGGCGTAACCGTAATTATTATAAAACGTGAAGTTACGGAGCTATTTTTGATTATGGTTTCAATTTTCTTTTGAAGGAGGGATCAAGTTCCACCCCCCTTCCCTCCAACCAGATTTAAATTTCCCAAATACTTTAATTCTAAGCTTTCTCACGTTTCTGATAATTTCCTCAATCTCTTCGTCATACTTCTTTACCACAAAGTAAAAAAAAAGATGTTGGGTACACTCATTAAAAACTGTCGAGAAGTTTATTCGATAAAAAATTCAAAATGTATGATTCAATTTCAATACCGTCTAAAGTCTTGAGTCAATTCTTATATAAGTATTTCAATAGATTTCTCAGAAATGATTTTAAAATGATTCAAGGGTGTTGGGACCAAGTTCCAATCTAGAAACTCGATTTCTTCATTTTTTTCTTCATTTTCTTTATTTCTTCAAATATTAAAATTGTAAGTTTTTTCCTTTGTAGAATTAATCAATTTTTCACTAGAATTATGCGCACAGAGCGAGAAAATATTTAATTCAAATATTTTTTAAGTAAAATGAAAATAGTAAATTTTGAGTTCTGATTTCATCGTTTTATGCAAAAAATATTGAAACTAACTATTTTCTCGCTCTGTACGCAGTCTTATGTTTGAAAAACGATTAGTGCTACAGAAAGAAAAAATATTTAGTTTCAATACTTTTTGCGTAAAACGAAGAAATCAAAATCTGACTTCAAAATTCAATATTTTCATTTAACTTAAAAAATATTTGAATTAGTTATTTTCTCGCTCTGTGCGCATAATTCTAGTTAAAAATTGATTAATTCTACAGAGGGAAAAAATTTCCTTTTTAATATTTTCAAAGTAAAATGAAGAAATCGAGTTCTTAGATTGGAACTTGGCTTCAAAACTCTTAAACTTTTTTTTTTAATACTAGCAATCATTATTAGTTTCCTATTTTTGCACACCTTTTGCTAGTAGAAGAATTGACTATTTTTACTACTTGAAATATAAAATATTGTAATTCTTTCCCTAATTTCAGGAATATAATCTCAACAAATTCTTTAAAATTTCTAAAAATAAATCTTCTTCAAATTACTAAATATCCCATAAAATATCCTGAAATCCCTTACAATTATTAAAAATCCCATGAAATGTCATAAAATTCCTTTAAATTTTACAAAATCAATTGATATTTCTTAAAATTACTCAAAATTCCATGAAATATCCTTTAATTCTTTAAAATTTTGGAAAATCCAATATAATCTCACCAAACCCTTAAAAATTTCTGAAAATAAATACTCTTCAAATTACTTAATATCTATCACAAAATATCTTTAAGTTGCTTAAAATTACTTAGAATCTCCCAAAATTTCATAAAATTCCTCGAAATACCGTGAAATGACTTAATGTTTCTAATATCTCTTAGAATACCTTAAAATTCAATGAAATGTCATAAAATGTCTAAAAGTTTCTCAAATTAGTTAAAATTCCACAAAATATATAGTCAAATTCCTTATAATTACTTTACAATCATTTAAAATCTCATAATTTTTGTCAGAAAAATGTGGGATTGGATAAATTAAGAGATTTCAAAAGTATGCAAAACAATTGAGAAATTTTAATTTTTGAAATATATAAATTTGTAATTCCAAGTCTAATTTTAGGGAGTCTCAATAAATTTGTAAAATCCTTCTAAATTCCTTAAAATTATTCAGTCCCATTAAATACCATTGAAACCCTCAAAATATCTGAAACACCAATGAAATTTCGTGAAATCCCTTCGAACACCTTCAAAGTTTTTAAAATGAAAACTTTTTATTAGATTTGTATATGTATTCTTTAAATTTCTTTAGATTCTATAAAACCCCAATAACTGGTAAAATCCCTTAAAATTTTTGCAAATCAGAATAAATTTCATAAAATTCCTTGAAATTCCATGAAATCCTTCAATATTTCTCAAATTTCAATGAATTTTCCAAAATTCGTATTCTCGGTTTCAATAATCTTTTTGAAAACGAAAATAGTCTGAAGTGTTCTCAAATTCGTTAGATTCACACAATTCGCTCAGTTTCTAAAAACCTATCTGGTTTTCGACAACAATGTATTGGATATATTGGTAACTACACTTTTTAAAGATAGGACACTTTTTTAAGATAGGATTAAACGGAGAGACAGGTGACCACAGTTTTTCATATATAAAAAGCTGTTTATGTAAAGCCTTAATTATCTCGTTTCTTGGTCAGTGGAAAAATCTAGTTAATATATAGAAAAAAAATATATATTATAGATCTTGATTTTCACACACATATAAAAAAAAAAACCACCAACGAAAATTGAATTTTTACGTAAGGGGTTGAAGGGCTAACCGATATTCTAATTACATAAGACACGCACAGTTAATTAAAAATTAAACAATATTATATTAATAATATATGTCTGTATTGCGACTGGCACAGTGAACTTTATATCTCTTTAAATTTACAAAAAGACAATTTTTTCGTTCAGTATAGACCAGTAAAGGCGCTCCTCCTCCTTTCACTCTCTCCTTTCGGTCCATATCGTAACAAGACTTATATTGGTTTTTTATAAGAAATTGAAGATCAAACAACACAGTACAATAAAGATGATTTATCTTTAATTCTACACGACTGAATGATGAGAACACACTTTTTTAAAATTAAAACACAATCCCAGAAGTAATTTCGAATTTTTAAACGATTTTATAATTTTGGAAACGTACCCCTAATACGTAGTGAATGACTGCTAGTGAACGACTGCCCTCTTCGCAGGTACTAAGCCCGCTTTTATAAGATCTTTCTCCACGCAAGGTGGCTCACGCTATACGATAAGTACGCGAGTTTCAATGATAAAAAGATTCCTCCTGGTTTGACGTTTTATGCAGTGCCATGGGTGGGAAAAGAATGGTGTAGATAGTAGCTAGTTGAGAACCAGCTGAGAACGAGGAGGGCCACTATATTCAGAAGTTAGGACACATATTTTTCAAAAGTCATTTAAATGTTACGTGGTCTATTAAATTCACATATCAAGATCGTTTATTACTTAAATTACTAATAATTATCATCTGCGCGCGATTAATTTCCTGTTTTTTCACACCTTTTGTTAGGAGACAAAATAATTGAGAAATTTATAATTTTTGAAATATAATAATAATATAATTTTGAAATTATATAATTAAAATATAAAATCTCAATAATTTTCGTAAAATTTTTTGAAGTCCCTTTATTATCCTTCAAAATCCTTAAAATTACTGAATATCATATAAAATATTGTAAGATCCCTTCAAATTATTTAAAACCCCTGAAATATTATGAAATCCATTAAAATTCCTGACAATCCAATAGGAATTTCGTAAAATCCCTTGAAATTTCTTAAAAAAATAACTTAATATCTCATAAAATATCATAAAATACCTTACAAGTATTTAAAATTCCATGGAATTCTGTAAAATACCTCGAATTCGTTAAAAGCCTTTTAAATTGCTTAATATCCCGTAGAATATCTTAAAATCTGGTTAAAGTCCTTTAAACGTAAAATTATTTGATATTCTTTAAAATTCCATAAACTATCGTTATATCACTTAAAATTACTTAAAATTACTCAAAATACTATGAAATAGTCCCTTCATAATAACTTAATATCCATAAAATATTGTAAAACCCATTGAAAGTCCTCAAAGAATAACTTAATATCTCATAAAATATTATAAAATATTTTACAAGTATTTAAATTCCATGAAATTCCGTAAAACCCCTCGAATCACTTAAAAGTCTTTTAAATTACTTAATATCCTGTACAATATCTTAAAATCCCTTTAACATCCTTTAAAATCTGGTTACAGTCGTTTAAATATCGCAAAATTACTTGATATTCTTTAAAATTCCACAACCTCTAGTTATATCACTTAAAATTACTTAAAATTACTCAAAATAACATTAAAGCTCAAACGTATCGTAAAATCCTTTAACATTACTTAAAATCCCATGAAAAGTCATGAAATCCATTAAAACTCAAAATCTTCATATTCCTTGATATTCCCTAAAATTTGACAATCTTTTGTTATATCCGTTAAAATTAGTTAAAATTCTATAAAATTTTATGAAATTCCTATAAGTTTCATAAAATCACTTCAGATTATTTCAAATTACTCAAAAGCCTATTAAGTCTCAATAAATCTCTTAAAATTATTCAAAATTCCATAAAATCTCGTTAAATACTTAAAAATATTTTATTATCCCTCAAAATCTGTTGGAATTTCTTTAAATTTTGTAAAATTTAAATTCAAATTCATTAATATTCCTTAAAATTAATCAAAGTCCCATAAAATGTGATTAAATTTCTGAAAATTCACTTAAATGTGGTAAAATCTCGAGGAATTTAAAAGGATTTTAAAAGTGATGGCAGAATTTTAATTATTTTAAAGTGATTTTAAAGAATTTAAATTTTCCTCATGGAATTTTAAAGGATTTCACAAAATTTTTGTGATTCATAAAAGATTTTGTAGAATTTTAAGAAATTTCAAGACGTTTTCAAGAATTTCGTGGAATTCAAAAGGATTTGAAGAAACTTGTAAAAATGGTAAGTAATTTTGACATTTTAACAATAATTTTGAGGAATTTTAATAGTCTTTTTAAATTTTAAAAAAATTCAAGTCATTTTTTATTTTAAAAGATTTTGTGAGATTTTTTCTTTTAAGAGTTTTTTTTTTTTTTTAATATTTTAATGCACTTTAGGGAATTTTAAAGAATTTTACGAGATTTTTAAAATTTGCAAACGATTTTGTAAAATAGTTGTAACGGATTTCATGGAATTTTAAGATATTTAAAGATGTTTTTAGAAATTTCAAAAGATTTCAGCGTTTTCAATAATTGTAAGAAATTTTTGTGAATTACAGGAAATTTAAAGAGATCTCCATATTAGTTTCATAAAATTCCTTAAAATGCCTTTATTATCCTTTAATATCTGTTAAAATTTCTTTAAATTTTGTAAAATCACTTGATATTTATTAATATTCCTTAAAATTAATCAAAGTCCCATAAAATTTGATTAAATCTCTTAAAAGTTCTGAAAATGCATTGAATTTTAGTAAAATCCCTTGAATCCCTTAAAAGACCTTAAGGTGATAAGTTCTAATCTAAAAATTCCATTTCTTCATTTTAATCAACAAATATTAAATTTGCAATTTTGTCCCTTTGTAGATTTTGAATTCTTCGTTTTATGAAAAAAGTATCGAAAGTAAATATTTTTTCGCTCTGTACACGGAGAAAACGCTACACTAACCATTACTCTAGGATACACTACTCATTCATGTGGCCGAAAACAAACGAATGAATCGTGTATTCAACTTTTTTTTTCGGCCACACGACTGAGTAGTGTATCCTAGAGTAATGGTTAATGTAGCGTTTTCTCCGTGTACGGAGTCTTATATGTAATAAAAGATTAGCGCTACAAAGCGAAAAAATATTTATCTATAATTTTTGTTGAGTAAAATGGAGAATGGAATTTTGAGCTTATCGGGTCCAACGCCCTTAAAATTACGAAATATCAAATAAAATATCGCAAAATTTCTTGAAATTTCTGACAATCCAATGAAATCTTGTAATGTTCCGTGAAAGTCATTAAAATAATTTAATATTCCAGAAAATATCTTACAAGTCTTTACAATTTCATGAAATTCAATAAAATCCCTTGAATCCCTTAGAAGTCATTAAAATTATTTAATCCCATACAATATCATTGATATTACAATCTATTGTTATAATCCTTAAATATCACATAAAATCCTATGAAATTTTCTGGAATTCCTTTAAATTTTGCAAAATAAATTAATATTTCTTAAAATTACTTCAAATTACTCAAAATCCCATGAAGTCTCATTATATCTCTTAAAATTACATAAAATTCCATGAAATTTTATTAAATTCTTTTAAATTATTTAAAATTAAATGTAATCTCACCAAATCTTTTACTGGAAATAAATGTCCTTAAAATTACTTAATATTATTTTATCCTTTTTCTTTAATAATAAAAATATTTCATGATATTTCTTGGAATGTTCAGAAATTTTACGAGATTTCAAGGACATTATTAAAAGGATTTTAAGAAACTTCATGGAATTTGTAGGGGTTTTAAAATATTTTGATAGATTTCATGGCATTTTAAGAAATTAAAAGTGATTGTAGGTACGCAATAATAAATATTTTACACTAAAGCTAAAAGTTTGTATAAAAAAGAAGATAAGTGTCCTAGTTTTCAAGAAACATATTTATTATTGCGAACGTAAAGTTGGGGAAACTAAATAATTGCTTCTATAGTAAAGTTAAATCTTTCGAACAATTTCGAAATCTCTTGAAATTCCATAAAATCAAATGAAATACTTCAATATCCTTTAAAATTTTTTGTAAATATCTTAAAATCACTTAAAATATCTTTATATCCTTTTTTTAAATCTCTTGAAAATCTATAAATTCGATTTCTTTAATTTACTCAACAAATATTAAATTTGGAATTTTTTCCTTCTGTAGAATTAATCAATTTTTAATTAGAATTATGTGTACAGAGCGACAAAATATGGAAAAAATATCGAAATTAAATATTTTTTCTCTCTGTACGCAATCTTATATTTGAATAAAGATTTGCGCTACAGAGTGAGAAAATATTTATCTATAATTTTCGTTGAGTAAAATGGAAAATTGAATATTGAGCTTAACATTTGGGTCCAACGCCCTTAAATGAATTAAAATGTCTTTAAAACTTTTGAATTTCTGTATATCCTTAAACTTTTTTAAACTTGCTTAAAAATCTCTTGAAATTCATGAAAGTCTGTTGTAATACTTTAAAGTCTAGGAAATCTCTTTCAATATTTTAAGAGTCCACGACATTCATTAAAATTATGTGAAGTCAATTATCAAAAAAAAAAAAAAAAAACGGATTAAAATTACCAGATAATGATCAACCATAAATTTCCTACACTTTTAAGTTGAATTTATAGCAAAAAAAATATTTACTACTATTTTCCGATTAGTTTTTCGATAAGTGGAAAATTCTGTTATTCTAATTAGTTTTGAATTTAAAATTAGTTCCAAGAACTTGTTTTTCTATCGCGATCTTTTATTCTATCTTTATATTAAAGAAAACTTTCTTTCTTTTAAAATAATTTTGTTTGATTCAAATAAAATTATTTTTATTTAAAGAAACAAATATTAAAATTGGAATTTTTTCCCTCTGTGAAATTAATCAATTTTTAACAAGAATTATGCGCACAGAGCTAGAAAATATCTAATTCAAATATTTTTTAAGTAAAATTGAAAATATTGAATTTTGAAGTCAGATTTTGAATTCTTCGTTTTATACAAAAAATATCGAAACTAAATATTTTCGTTGAGTAAAATGGAGAATAGAATTTTGAGCTTAACACTTGGGTCCAACGCCCTTAAAGGATTTGCATAGATGCAAATCTTACTCAAAATTAAGAATTCTTTAAAAATGCAAATGATAATAAAAGTCTCGATTTTAGCGTAATTCTTTGTATCACGTAACTGGAGAAACGAGCGTGACTCACGCGTACGCATGGAAGATCATTGTATATTCTCTGTGGGTTAAAAAATTCTTACTGCTTGTGAAAATGAGCGATAAAAACATTGAATTCTGTTAACATAATAAGTGCACAAAAAGAGAAAGGCACAAAAAAGCCTTTTTGTATTGTTACGTCAATTAATAGTTCAGCGGCGACTTTGTTTTTGGGTATCTGGTTTTAAAACTAAATTATACTAAACGTACAATTTCATTTTTACAGTTGCATCATTATCATTAAGATTAAAATTATCTAGCATTGTTACAGACCTCGAGGATGCTGGCCAGAAGTACAAGTGACCTTTTTTAATAGCATCAGGAATTAATTTGTTAGATGCGATACACTCCTTACATAATGGTTAAATATTAAGAAATGTCTTTCTCTCAAGCAGATTACGCTGTCTACGTTTTCACGGTTCCTTTCTTTAATTATAGGCAAATATTATCTGGTACTTAACAATTTCAGGGAAGGATGAAATTTATTTAAATTTATCTATAAAAGTTTGACTTTCTTATATAAACTTGTTTATTGCAACAAAATTTTATTTTTATCTGAATATAGTAAACTAGAATTCTAAAGACAAATCGTCGTTTCTCAACTTTAAAAATATCACAATTTATTCTGTATTTATGACTATATAAAATTAACAATCGAAAAACTTGAAATGAAAGAATATATACGATATTTTGTAGTGCTAATAGTTTCAGAATCATGTTGGGTGTGTTATACCTTTACATTAAGCTATAGAGAGGATTACTTAATAATTGCGAAATTAATCAGTGGAAAAAAAGATATTGTAGAATATTTTCTTGCGCAACATATCGTATGTAAGAGTTGTTAATGTTAGATTGAACACGAGAAAGCTCTTCATGAAAATAGCCTACGAGAGAAAAAAAGTTTTTGATAGAAAATACTTTTCAAGTTTTGAAAACTTATTGAATGACAAACAGTAATTAGCTTTTCTTCTCTTTTTCATTATTTTACGCAATAGACTATATAGGATTAGACAAAGATAAGCAGAAGCAAGTTGAAATTCGAAGGACTAGTCATCAGAAATTCAGAACCAGAACGAGCGACATTTCTTGTGGATCTTTTGACTTTTCATAATGGACGTAACAACGTAACGCAACAGTTCCACAGTTCATAATTTGGTTACGAAGTTTGACACGCAATATTGCATCGGGAGTCTCTCACTACTTCATAATAAGAAAGTGAAATGCGATTAATACCACAGAGAAGTTTAAAGTGGCGTAGACATCTCTATATAGCAAATCAGTTGTTTAAATCACGTAATAAGGTGGAATTGAGCCGTGCTAAAATTTATTATGTGATGGAAATTATAAATAAACTGGATGTTTGATGAATGAATGAGAATACGACACGTTCCACTTAAATCTTATCCAAAATGAGACTTATGCGATGATTTGAAAATGCCAGCGAAGTCAGTTCTATGTCACTAAATTATATTGGTTTGAAGTTTCAGACGTCTAGTTCGATGATTTTTTTTATATTTACTGGAGTAATAACAAAAAGAAAGTTTCCACTGTTCCAAAAAGTCAAAATTTTTATTTATTTACTAGCAGGAATTTTAGAGAATTTAGAGGAGTGTTTTCAAACGATTTTAAATAATTTTAATGAATTTCAAGGGGTTCTAAGAGATTTTGATTGATTTCAGTAATTTAAAGAGATTTTAAGATATTACAAGATATTTCAAGATATTTCAAGAGATTTTAATGAAATCCATGGAAATTTCTAAAAATCTCTCGAACATTCTTGTGATAACTCTTTCAAACTTTTACAAAAATCCCTTGAAATTCCTTAAAATAAAAAATCACTCTTTAAATCTGAATTAGTGAAAATTAGGTCACTAATTTACTTTAGTGAAAAATTCTACTAATTGTTAGTCATTTTTGACTAAAACTTTAGTGAAAAGTTGAAAACTGCGAATTGAAATAGTGAAATACAACTAATAATTAGTAAAAATTTTCAGTAAAGTAAATTAGTGACCTATTTTTCACTAATTTAGGTTTAGAGAGCACTGAAAATCTCTATAAAATCCCTTGAAATTTCTTAAAAACCTGGGCAAAGTAGGGTGAATTTCTAATAAATAAATAAAAATAAAATGAGTTTGGAAACTTTTTTGATATTCTTAATCCAAAAAATGCAAAAAAATAATAAAGAAAATAAAAATTTTTGTCAGTCTAGACGTCTGAAACATCAACACAATGAAAATAATGAGATTTTAAGGAATTTAAAGGGGTAAAAAGACATTAAGGGATTTAAAAAAATTTCAGGACATGTCAAGAGATTTTCATTTTAGAGATTTGGAAGGATTTTTGAAAGTTTAAGAGAATTTAAAGGTTTTTGTAGAATTTTAAGGGTTTCAAAGAGATTTTTATAATTTAAAAAAAAATATCCTAAAATTATAATTAAATTTCTTTTTAAATTATTTAATAAATATTTTCACTTTTTAAAAATACTTAAATTACGAGAAAATTTGGTTAAAACCGTTGAAATCTTTTTAATCTTTTTCAAATCCTTAAAAATAAGCTTTAAAATCCAGACGAATTTTGTTTTCGAAAGATTCTCACTGAAAAATTGTTTTATTGAAAATAATTTACTTATTGAAACATATATCACGTCTGAAACTTCAGCTTAATCTAAATGATACTCGCACAATAAAATAGAAAAGTTATAATATCTATCAAATAATAACTCTTTATGCTAAATTATACCATGTTTTCACTATCAATTTCTTATTACTTATATTTAGGAATGTACAATGAGCAAAATTTCAGGGCCTACCGTTAAAAGAATTGACAAAAATGTTAATGTTAATGATTTGTCTAATTTTCTCTTGGAATCACTTGATCTTGGAATCTTGAAAATAAGTCAAAGAGTAGATTGTAAGTTCAATCGGAAACATTTCCAAAGAGTTGAACTTTAGAAAAAGCACCCTTACAACCGGTATTTGCTTCAAGTAAACTTTTTCTAATATGATCAATATCCTTCTCTGAGAGCTTTAACTGCTGAGCTTCAACTGCTTCCATAATACATTTCATGAGGGATTCCTCAAGCAAAGGTTCGAAGCCTACAACCTTCACTTCAATTCCTTCCTTCATAAAGCCACTTTCTATTCTCTGGACACTTCCTTTTAAATCCATGCTTCTTCTCAGATTACTATGTGTTACTTGCGTGTTAAATAGTGCCAGAATCACAACACAGAGATCCGAAGCTCGGTTTTCAAGAGCTTGCGAAAAAATTGCCGCGTCTGAAATGTCCTCAGTTCCTAAATTTTCCAGAATTATAATATTGCACTGGCAGGTTGAGAGCACAGAGTAAGCTTGACGAACTTTCTTATAAAGAGGAGGAAAGTATTCAAAAGTGTAGTAACTCGGGGGTATAGAGTTTTTTATGATGTTTGTAACATGCGATTTTCCCACCCCCGTTCCACCGACTAATGCAATAATTTTAAATTTTAGAACATCACTGAACAACTCGATGAGATTCAAGACACCTTGTGTCTGTCCGTAGACAAGTTTTGGAAGCATCGCAGTGACATTTGTCATGTTTAAGCTAGGTTCGCAAAACTTGGAACCTATTTGCTGTTGATTGAGAATAATTGATACTAATACAACCATTACGGGAAGCAGTGAAAAGAATATAATTTTCCAACAGGAACAAGTGTAAATTGACTTTGTTTCTTTTTCCTTTCGCAACAGAGGACGAAGTTTTCTTTTAGCTTTCTCAAATTTCCGTTTGATATCTTGATTATTTTCTTTCTGAATCGAATCCTTGCTTGAAGTTACTGGCTTGTTTACATACAGACTGTTTTTTGAATCAATCGGTTCACTTTCTCCAAATGTAAATTGTCCGAATGATTTACTTACATTGAGAAGGCTTTTGTAATCAGAATGCAAGTTTGTTATGTCGGAACGACTTGATCTGTGAAGAGTGGGTCGAAAATTAATGGAGGATGTGTTAGCTGGAAAGGGATTTGGAGTTCGTGGCGGTGATTGGATGGAGAAGGGGGACGAAAATGATTGTCTAAGATTTGAAGCGTGGACTTCTTCCTCCACTTCCATGTATTCGGGCTCATTTACTTCTTCTTCTGTGTTCATCTTTTCGGTTGGCTTTTTTAATCTTTGTATGAATCAAAGTTTATTGTTCTTATTGAACATGTCTATAGCTTCTTGCTTTCAGCTTCCACAAATTACATCACCGTACGTCGTTGACAAGCTTGTCATCAACTTTGAAAAATGTCATCTACCTGGAATAAAAATAACTTTATTGTTACATGCTGTAGACATAATTCTGATTACAGTCTACATAACTACGGTCCTTATTATATTACATGAGCCAATGTTCGTCTTGCTCTTAATTAAAATGTCGAGAATTCAATAATTTGATTTGTCCTAGAAATTATAAAATGTTTGTATATTTCAATCAGAATTGGTTTATTGGCATTACCTTAAACGTACATTAGTATATAGTTACTAATCTTTGGAAAGTTTGTTATTTAATATAGAGACCAATATTTATACTAATTTAATTTAATTTACTCCTTTACAAGTTTTCATGGAGTAATATAAATAAATAATATAAATAATAAAATAATTTAAAATAATTTTCTCCTTTTTATGGTATTAATTCTCGGAATCCAAAAATTTGTTTTTAAACTATTTCATACACCTCTCTTCACTACAATTCTTTTGTATTCCAAATTAATTTTACATCAAATTAATAAAAAATTCCGAGAAATTATTAAATAAAAGTTTGTCCGGCTACTAAAATAAGTTACAAACAATTACAACACATATGTTGATGATTTCCCTTTGCAATGATTTCCTTTTACAGGGTAGCCACAAGATTCAATTTTTTCATTTCCCTGATATTTCCCTGACTTTTCCCTGAATTTCAGATAAATTTCCCTGACAGAATAGTATTACACATGAGAACAAATTTTGAGTAAAAATACTATTGAAATTTTTCAAACCTTTCGTACAATATCACTTTAAATTTTTTGAAATTTAAAATCATTTCACAACATTTAAAATTCGTAAAAATCTCTCATATTTACGACAACTTTGGAAATCTCTTTTTCGTTAATATTTCAGGAAAACCCATAATTTTTCACTAATTTTTTTTTTAAATTCCTCAAAATCATTTCAAATCCTTTAAATTCATCAAAAAACTTAAAAATCTTTTAAAGTTCCTAAAAATCTCTTAAAATTTCACTATAATATTTAAAATCCTATAAATTTGTCATAAATTCGTTAAAATCTATTAAAATTCGATGAATTAATAATAATTCTTCGAAATCCTTGGAAAGTTTCTAAAATCTGTTAAACAAACTATAAAATCTATATATGCAATAAGCCAAAAATAACAGTTAGCATAAAAGTCAATTTTTATTTTACCTAAAAAAAACTCGCATTTCCTTGACAAATTTTTTCAAATTTGTTCGAATATTCAAAACGAGGAACGTTTAAATAATTCCTGAAAATCATTTTAAAAATGTGAAAGGTTCTTAAAGTTTTTACAAGCTTCTTCAAATTCTTTATAATTCTTAAAATCACTTCAAAAAAATGAAAACTTAAAATTCTTACAAGCCTTTTAAAATCCTTAAAAATTTCACAAAACCAATTATCTGTATAATTCTATGAATTCCCTAAACTTCCCTAAAAATCTCTTAAAATTTCATGAGTCCTTTTCAAATTCAACTAAATCTTTTAAATATTATACAAATCTCTTTTTTAATTTTTTTAAATTTCTAGAAACCTCTTTAAATTATTGAAAATCTCTTAAAATCATTAGAAGCCCAAAGAATTTCAAAGAATCCCGGGAAAATCTCTATAATCCTTCGAAATTCTTGGAAATTTTCTAAAATCTATTAAATAAACTATAAAATCTATATATGCAATAATACGACATAAATAACATAGTCAGCATAAATATCAATTTACAATATTTTCAAATATTCATATGAAGTATTATTATCAACTGTAAATAATAAATTAAATTTTTTACATAAATTTAAATGATAAAACCCCATTATTTCCCCCCCCAAAAAAAAAGATTAATTTATAAATGAAAACCATAATATTAAATTTAGCAAACCTTTCTCAGGAGTCCTCAAAACGCTGAATCACAATTTGATATTTCGAAGAAAGCAAAATATTTGTCTATTTTTTACCTGCAAAAACTCAAAAAACGAGTTATAAACATAACCTCTAACGAGAAAATCTGGCAGTCGTGGATTAAAATTGAATTTTATCATTTAAAACGACTACATAAATTATTTTAGTTCTTTACCTTTGACTATATGAAAAGTTTGTACGAATAGTAGGAGAATATGTAATACGAAAAAAGCGCCACGAATCTCCGAGAAAATTGAGAAAATTTAAGAAAATAGAAACGCATGGAAACACACTAAACTAAACAGCGCCTAAGATGCATGTGTAGTGTTACTGTGTAAGTGTGTGTAACCGGCGTAACGCGGTTTTTGTGGCAAGTGGAAACCGGAAAGGGAAACGGATGATAAAGAAAAATTTTTATTGGCAAAATACGAGCCTTTTGAAAAATTAAAAGAAAGCGAAATATTAAATCGAAAATATTAAATATTAAATAGAAATCGATTTCTCTTTTTGAAATTTGGAATATTTTTTTGTACGTACGTACACAGGTATTCACACACACACACACACACACACACACAATACACGTTTGAAAATGATTGTCCATCTGTCGGGATATTTAAGGAAATTTGATAATTACCATAAGAGCAAATTTAATTTCGAATATCACAAAGACCTTATATAAAGTAAAATGTATAAACATGAGGTCATTTACCTCCATTTGATGCTAAAGATGCAGACGAAGATAAATTATACAGCTATATGTATTTTTAAAATAAAAAATTTACATATTATATCATATATATAAAATATGCATATTTATTGCTCTTATGGTAATTACCACTTGCCCTTATTGTCAGACTTATCCAGTACCTAACTTACCAACCTCATGGTTATAAAAGTAATTGTGAATATTAATTCCTGTAACATAACTTTTTCTTAAAACAATACATCACCTTCAAACTTTGGAATATGAAGCAGAATATGATAAATTACGTTTATCTACTCAGTTTCGTTAAAAACTTTAAAAAAAGTTTATTTTCAGAAAATTGTAACTGAGAGGTCGGTAAGTTAGGTATCGGATAAGTCTGACAATCATGGCCTTCGAGGTCGGTAACTGATCGATTGACAAAGGTAAACGAGGCATGACGTATTTTGGTTTCTGGCGTTTCTGGACAGCTATAGACTGATTCAGAATTCAGACGTTAGCAAAGAACTTTGACATTAGTGACTAGTCTCACTCTCTTCTTATAGTACAGATTACAATTGTACGAGAAAAGCAGTGTATAGAGGTTGTTTTACATCTTTTATGTGATTATCGGGCAAACGTAATTAGCGTAATGTGAAAAACCGTGAATTAAACAAAATCGAATAAAATGACGAAAAATATCGGGTTTGTCTGTTGGTGGATGCTTCTGTCTTTGGGCCTTGTCACTGCCAGAATTCACAAATTGGAAATAAGGGTCAGTTTTAATAATAATATATTAACGCATACTAGATAGCCCATTTTAATTTATTAAAAAAATTTTTTTTAGTCTTGAGTTTCATACGAAAATAAGTAATGTAATTTTGCCTGTGAAGTATGTGCCTATATATACCTGTATTGGGAATTTTTTCCTTCTGACAAGCGGTAATTGCCGGGCTTATGATTTAAAAATATTTTATTTTCAGAATGACAATCGTCGCTACATTTCTTTGAGCACATTTGGATTTTATAAAGGGGGAATTCTGAGTGTGAATTTGACGAATTTCAAGGCGACTCCCTTCAATGAGAATTATGTGGTAGGTTTGTTAATTTGACAGAAAAAAAACTTTTTTCTTTTCTCGGATTTTCTCATATAAATACTGACAATGATAATTATCTGAAATTTATTGACGTGAAATTTATTTATCACGTGATTGTGTTGATTATAATGAAATAAATCCTGATTAAATCTTTATTTGACTTATTTTAACAGTAAATGTCGTTTAGAATATAAAATTGATTTAGAGATCGAAATTATTGGTCGTTTATTCCTTTCTTATTTATACTGTGTAGACATTGATGAACACGTGAAGAATAAAGGAATATTGATCTATAAATAAAAGTTCAAGGATATAATGATATACATACACATTAAAATAAAAAAAAATCACTCGTACTTCCACTAAATATTCTACAAAATAATTCTCCGACTTATCATTATAAACATGTTGTAAAAAAAGTTTCTTTTCTTAATATGTAATATTTTTCTAAATAGATAATCAATAAGTATTTACGTAATATGGATAAATTATTTATTTTCCAGTTTGGATTTACTTTGGACAGAACAATGAGTGATGCAATGAATCCATATTTAGATAGTCATCAAGAGAAATGTTTATTACAAGGATCATCGAGTCAAAAATCTGATTGGGATCAAAGAGATGAGAGTGCAGTCATATATTTCACGATGGATTTAAAAAACAGGACGTAAGATTTGAAATTAAAAATATGAGGGTAGAAAATATCATTTTTCTGAGTAAAAATTGGCACTGTCAAAACTTTAAATGTGTTTTTCTCAGTAGAAGTGCATACTAAAAAAATGTCGAAGAAATCGAAACTTGCAAAACAGAAGTAATTCATTTTTATAATTTTTTATCATTTTAAAACAAAAACTTCGTATTTGCCTTAATTCAGAATTAGTTGAAAGTAAATTTCTCTCGTTCTCTTTTCGAAAAAATTTTAAGACTGCTGGTGAATTTTAATTTTTATACGAAATTAACATAAACAAAAAACTTTTTTCAGGATGAAAGTCAATTGCAGTCGTACGGTTAACTTAGTGCATATTTACAAGGATTCGAACATGATTCCAGTTATCCGAACCAAGAGAGATTGGAAATATGAACCAATTCCGAACCTTGCAACTAGTGGAATTTATTCACAGTCAGATTTAGACAAATATGAAGATCACAGTATGACCCGTACAAAAATGGGACAGTCAACTTTGAACCAAGGGATAGCGAAAGACATTAGCAGACGTAGTCAACAAAGTACTTCGAATCACGGTAATGAAAATTCCATCTTCTTTTTCTCGCAGATTCAGGGAAAATCTTTTTGCTTCCTCATATAGGAAGCTTTGTATTCATTACATGAAATTCAATTGTAATTGTATAGTTAATTTAGTACATACCTAAAAGGATTCGAACATAATTCCAGTTAACCGAACCCAGACAAATTGGAAATTTGAACCAATTCCGAACCTTGCATCTAGTGGAATTTACTCACAATCAGATTTAGACAAATATGAAGATTACAGTATGACCCATAGAAAGATGGGACGTGGTAAACGAAGTACTTCGAATCATGGTAATACAAATTTCATGTTCTTTTTTTCATAGAATCAGTGAATTATTATTATTTTATTATTTTAATTTAACAGATGTTTTTAAACATAGTAAACCATCCTGGAAGTATAGTTTACGTTAACTCAAGACTCGTATTACATTATATTTCACATTTCTGAATTAAACACATTTCATTAGAGGAATACGCGCGTATTTTGGCATAGTTCCAACAGGTTAAATTATACGTTTATGCGTATAATTGTCCGAGTGTGAATAATATTGTGTATAAGACATTGTCTCACATTACGTGGTGATTTACTTTGACAGAAGCAATTGTATTCAGCATCTATCGTAATCTCGTTAACATAAATATATCCGAGGGCAATGTCCTTTCTTTCCGTAATATTTTTGTCCTACCTGTCGCAACTATTCGCTGGCAAAGGCGGAGCGGAAGCTCCCGAAATATAATTTTCCTGCATTTCTAAGTTATTCTGAGTGGACATTCGTTACTAATATAAGATTGATAGAGTCATCACGAGTCAAGAAATATCTATACGTTCACATTTTCCAAAGCAAGTTATCTTATACCTGAATTATGATATATGTATTGAAGAAACAACAAATCATTTATTAAACATTTTATTCTCCATTGACAATAATTTTATACTTGGAGTTGAAAAATTTTGTCTAATTTCTAGAGATAAAGGTATCTTTTTATTTGGCTTTCGGTTCTAAAAGCTGTTTGTTTTACTTTTATTTTGAGAAATCAGTGAAGCGATCGACAGGCACTTTAAATGTATTCAAGTTTTCGCGGAATGACAAAATCAATCTGGAGCAGCAAGTTTGATGCCAAAAATATCACGCTTCGTCCTCAATTTTATAAATAACTTGAAACTCAGGTATTTCTAAAGATTGATTTAGAAAATTTTTAATTCGTAGAAGTAGTTTATGAAAATAATAATGTATGTACTAAATGCAAACACTTCTAATAAAAAATGAAGCTATAGGTGGTAGGAAATTTTTAGAAAATATTGTGATCTATAGAATTTATTTTGAAAATGTGCCTTTCACTATACTGATCTGTGGGAATGATACGTAATGATGCCGTCTTAAAGTCTATTTTAGTTAATTCAACTAGATCAATTAACTTTGTCCCACTTTGATCGTAACTTCAGCGTCTGCATCTCTAAGTGCTAGATAATTTAAGCTTGTTGCTTACTTTTCCAAAAATTAATGTTTTTCATCTTTTAAAAAATTTTTTTACTTATTTATTGCAGAAGCAGTCAAGTCAGTTGAATTTTTGGACCAGGGCCCGCCTATGGAAAATAATGTTTGCTCTCATTTAAAATTACCGATGTCGGTGGAAATTATAAAGGATGAAAAATACTTCAGTACTAATTTTGTTTTGTTTATTGCCACTCAGGAAGAGGAAGGGCTTTATAATCTCTATTTCCATAGTTGTCCTAATTATAAGGACGAGGGAGTCTTTGTAGATTTCACGGTAAGACAAGAGAGATACATATGTAGTCGATAAGGGTTTAAATTATAAAAATAATATAGTGTGATAAAAAATACGAAAAACATAGTATTAAGAAACAACAAAATATTATTTAAACAAATAATATTTTTGAACAATATATGTATATGCATCATAATATTTTAATATTTAAAATAGTTTTAAAAACTAATCAATATTATATTGTTTAGAGAAAAGAGAAAACAAAGAACACTAATTTCTAAATAATATTTTTTAAATCAAAAGATTAATAAATTATAAGGATTTGTTTTGATTAATAGATGCACATCACAGAGATAAACAGCGATAACTATCTAAGTGCTGGCGAAATGCCATTGCCAGCACTGTATTTCATGATGGCACTTCTCTTCTTCCTTTCCGGTTGCTTCTGGGTCTTTATTTTGAAGAAGAGCAGGTGGGTACATAATCCTGTACAGATGAACCCTTTCTTTCTGAAATTAGCTCAACTTTTGTTCTGCAGATACTTAGATTAACATAAAATGAGACATAAGATTTTGAATTTTATTAAATGATTTAATAAAATTTAATATATAATTTTAATTTCCAGGCACCCGGTATTTAAAATCCATTATCTGATGGCAGTTCTCGTGTACCTAAAATCACTTTCCCTTCTTTTTCACGGGATAAATTATCACTTTATTCAAACTAAAGGAGAGCACGTTGCAGCTTGGGCTATTCTCTACTATATAGCTCATTTGTTGAAAGGAGCTGTCTTGTTTATAACTATCGTACTTATCGGAACAGGCTGGACTTTCATTAAGCATATTTTAGCCGATAAGGATAAGAAATTATTTATGATCGTCATTCCACTACAGGTAAACTTTTTATACCTTTACAGTTTCATCTTTTATATAAATTACTAGCAATTATAATCCGCGCGCGATTAATTTCTCATTTTTGCACACCTTTTGCTAGTAGCAAAAATAATTGAGCAGTTTTAATTCTCGAAATATAAAATATTGTAATTCTTTATCTAATTTCCGGAATCTTCATAAGTTTTATAAAATTACTTAAAATTACTCAAAGTCCCATAAAGTCCCATTAAATCTCTTCAAAGTTCTGAAAATCCACTGGAATTTTGTAAAATCTATTGGATTGATTCAAAGTCTTTAAAATTACTTAATATCCTATAAAACATCATAAAATCCTTTAGAACAGAGTGTCTACTAACTGGGAAAACCGGGAATTAGTCAGGAATAAAAATTCCAACCGAGAATCACATTTAAGGTTTTGTTTTTAATTTTTTGTTTTTCTTTTTTTTCCCCTCAAAATTCTTAAGATTTAGATTTAGATACAATAAATCGCAATACATAAAATTCCACATAGGGAAACCATATGTTAAATGCGTTTTATTTATGATTCTAGTAAGGGGAAATTTGATAATTGTAACCGGGAAGTAGCCGGAAATTCGGTGGTCGAAAAATAGAAACCCTGCTTAGAATTACTTAAAATTCCATAAAATATGGACAAATCCCTTAAAGTTATTTAAAATCCTATGAAATTTCATGAAATCCCGTACAATTCCTGACAATGTCATAAAATCTCGTAAAATTCCCATACAATATCTTAAAATCCCTTTAACATCCTTCAAAATCTGGTAAAATTCCTTAAAATTACTTAAAATCTCATAAAGTCTCATTATATCTCGTAAAATTACTCAAAATTTCGTTGAATTTCGTTAAATTCATTAAAATTATTGAAAATCCAATATAATCTTAACAAATTCTTGAAAATTTCTATAAATAAATGTTCTTCAAATTACTTAATATCTCATAAAATATCTTAAAATCGCTTGAAATTCCTTAACTCATTAAAATAACTTAATATCCTATGAAACTTTGCAAAATCTCTTAAAATTATTGAAAATTCCTCTAAATACCGTGAAATTACTTAATATTTCTAAAATCTTAATAAATGTAGTAAAGCCCTTTTAAATTCCGTGAAATCTGAAAATCCATTGAAACTTCGTGAAAATTCTTGAAACACTTTTAAAGATTCTAAAATTACTTAAAATTGCACAAAATATCGTTAAATCCTTTAAAATTATTTAAAATCCCGTGAAATAACTTTAAATACTTCCAATTACCTCAAAATCAAATGAAAACTCTTTATTAAATTTTTTAATTCTTTAAATTTCTTTAGATTCTATAAAACCCCAATAACTGATAAAATCCCTTAAGGTTTCTGAAAATCAGAATAAATTTCATACAATTCCTGGAAACACCGTGATATCCTTTAATATTTCTAAAATATTTTTGAAAACAAAAATAGTCTGAAGATTTTTTCAAATTCGATACATTTACACAATTCGCTCAGTTTCTAAACCAATCAGGTTTTCGACAACAATGTGATCGATATATTAGTAACATCACTTTTTAAAATAGGATTATTGTCAGTTTTAAATAATGCAAGATTATTAATGAAAACTTTTGCTTAGGTATTGGCAAACGTAGCTGAGATTATAATCGAGGAGAGTGAAGAGGGAGACATAGAGCACAAAACGTGGAGGGATGTTTTTATACTAGTTGATTTACTCTGCTGTGGGGCAATCATGTTTCCCGTCGTTTGGAGTATTCGACATCTTCAAGAAGCTGCACATACTGATGGGTTGACTAATTTTCTAAAAATTCACATAAAAAAGTTTTGTATATAATTCTTTATAAATAATGGATTGATATATTCTTCTTTTTAATTATAGCAAAGCTATCGTCAATTTGCGGAAGCTCAAGCTCTTCAGGCATTTTTACATTATCATAGTCTGCTATATTTATATCACTAGGATTATAGTGTACTTAATGAAGGTGCGTTAAATGTTTATATTTTTAAAGGCGATTTTTTTATGTTACCTTATTTAATATTTTTAAAATATTTTGGGTATTTGATAGATCACGGTGCCTTTCCAATATGAATGGCTGGACGAAATGTTCAGAGAGATGGCGACCTACGTATTTTTTGTATTGACGGGTTATAAATTTCGACCGGCTTCAGCAAATCCTTATTTCAGTTTAAATGATGATCTCCTACAAGGGCAGGACGATGATGAAATGGATGTAGTGTGAGTAGTGCTGAAAAAATTCCTACTTTTTTGTTATAGTAAAAAGGTATCAGCTTAACTGACAAATTTATTCTGCCCTATTATTTTTTATGTACAATAAAAACTGTACAAAAATGTTGGGTAATCTGAATTTGCTCATATGGCAATTACTAAATGCCCTTAAATTTTAATTTTATCTTTGAAATAATCTAACGTCTAACAGTCTCTTTTCCAGTGTCACAGGCGGAACTGGACTCACCGAGGGACTCAGTAAAGTGAGCAAAGTCGTGAGGCCCACAACTTCCGAATCCACTCAAGAAGAAAGGGATAGTCTCGTGGCAAGGATGGAATCTTCGCACGAATACGATTGAGTGACTATCCCAATTTGCTTCATTAGATAATTCTCTCTTGTTTTTATGTCCGTTCACAGACTAATAATTATGTGAGTGAAAAGTGAAATGTGACAAGTGATCATGATAAGATTGTCATATATTTAATTGTAATTATTTGTAAAAAAATTCTCTTAAGACATTCCACCAAAGCTGGTGAGAAAGTTGTTAAAAAAAATTTTATTTCATATACGATTTTTCAATTCTCATTCTAGAGAGGGCGTAAATGGAGTATCTCATTTTCACTTAAAGCTGATGTTAAGAAAATATTTGCTCGAAACACTCTTCTCATCTCATGCTAGGAAAAGTTCTGTCTTTTGTGTAAAGAATTTTAAAATTGTCATAATCATGCTACGTAGTGTGTGTTGTCCAATTTATGAATGTTTTATTAACAGAATAATATATAAGAAAAATAATATTAAAAGAATGTAATCCATTTTATGTGAAATTTAGAATTTTAGAAATGTCCAAGACACCAAATGACGTAAATGCTATTTGCATTTTGTTGTAGTCATAAAAAAACATATATATTCTTATTGTCAATAAGTACAGTAAATAATGTTTATTTTAGAAAATATATTGATTTTTTAAATATTCACTGATATTAATTAATATTAATTAATTGTAATTATTAAGAAAATGTAACTGCAATTCAATTGAGTCCTGATCCTATCTTAAGAAAGAGATGTTACCAATATATCAAACACATTGTTGTCGAAAACTTGATTGATTTAGAAACTGCGCGAATTGTGTGAATGTATTCAATTTGAAAACAATCCTCAGACTATTTTAGTTTTCAAAAAGATTATTAAGACAGAGAATACGAATTTTCGAAAATTTATTGAAATTTTAGAAATATTAAAGCATTTCACGGTATTCCAAGGAATTTTATGAAATTTATTATGATTTTTAGAAATTTTAAGGGATTTTACCAGTTATTGGAGTTTTATATAATCTAAAGAAATTTAAAGAATCTAAAAATCTAATGAAGAGTTTTCATTTGATTTTGAGGTCTTTCAAAGTATTTAATGACATTTCATGGGATTTTAAATAGTTCTTAAGGATTTAACGATATTTTGCGTACGTTTCAGTAATTTAAAAATTTTGAAAGCTGTTTCACGAATTTTCACGAAGTTTCATAGGATTTTCAGATATTTTAAGGGATATTAAATAGTTTTAAGAGCGTTCAAGGATAAATACGTTGTGGAATTCTAAGTGATTTTTAAAACTTTTAAGGTATTTCAAGGGATTTCACAAAATTTCATTAGATTTTTAGATATTTTGAGGGTTTTAATGGGATATAATGGGACTTTTAATAATTTTATAAGGAATTGAAAAGGATTTTACAAATTTATGTAATTTCATAAAATTATATTAGGAATTACATATTGTTATATTTCAAAAATTAAAATCTCTGAATTATTTTGCATACTTTTGAAATCCTTTAATTTTTTCAATCCCACATTTTTTGGGGAAAAATTATTAGATTTTGAAGGATTAAAAAGTAATTTTAAGGAATTTGACTATATATTTTGTGGAATTTTAAGTAATTTTAGAAACTTTAAGCCATGTTACAATATTTCATTGAAATTTTAAGTATTTTAAGATTTACAAGATTTCATTGGATTTTCATGAATTTCAGGGGATTTCATAGTATTTTAAATAATTTTATGAGGTTTGATGATATTTTGCTAGATTCTAAGTAATTTAACGCAACTTTAAGATATTTTATGAGATATTGTAGTAAATAATTTAAAGAAGATTTATTAACAGAAATTTTAAAGGATTTGATGAGATTATATTAGATTTTTAAGAATTTTCAAGAATTTATCGAAGTTTCATAGAATTTTAATTAATCTTAAGAGCTATAATGAGACTTTATGAGATTTTAAGTAATTTTAAGGAATTTTACCAGATTTTGAAGGATGTTAAAGGGATTTTAAGATATTGTATGGGAATTTTACGAGATTTTAAAGACTTTGAATGGATCCAATAGATTTTACAAAATTTCAGTGGAGTTTCAGAAATTTTAAGAGATTTAATGTGATTTCACGGAATCTTGAAAAATGTTGAGGAATTTGAAAGGGCTTTTCGAAATTTGTTGAGATTTTAGAAATATTAAGTGATTTCACGGTATTTCGAGGAATTTTATGAGATTTTAAAGGATTTTACGCAATTGCATGGATGTTAAAGGGATTCTAAGCTATTTTATGGGATTTCATGGGATTGTCAGGAATTATAATGGATTTAATGAAATTTTATAGGATTTTAAATAACTTTAAGGGATGTGTCCATATTTTATGGAATTTTAAGTAATCCTAAGGGATTTTATGATATTTTATGGGATATTAACTAATTTAAAAAAAAAAAACATATTTTTATGACATCTGATTTATTTCTGAGTTCTTAGTGTGTAGATCGCTATGTAATGGATATATTAGCACAATAAGAGTACTATTATCCTTGGATAATCTATTTTTAGTTATTGGTTATTCACTTTTGTAGATGTACAGATTTACATTAAAAATCTATAGCATAGAACAACTATTATAAGTGTAAACCGCGAACGTAGTATTGAAAATGAGGAAAGTTCCCCTAAGCAATGCCTTGGAAAAGTTATCCATGAGAACAGAATCTTGACCAGTCACTAGACGTTTCCCCTATTCTTCGAACCAGCCGTTGGGAAAATTGAAGATATTACTTTCTTTAAACAAATTCTATCCTGGGCACGCCTTGAGTCTTGAGTTGAACGTAAAATCGCTACTAATATAGTTCACTTTTAGGGTGAAATCAATATTACGTATTTTCCCAATTCCCATTATATAGTGCTCTCAAAATTGTATCTTGAAAATTATTTGTTATTCTCAGGAGGTGTTCTTCTGTATCTTGTTGATATGCCTCAGGGAACTGGACTGCACCCTCGTATTTTCATCCATCATTTACTCGATTTAACCATAAGCAGGAAAAAAATTTGGGAAGAAAGAAAAAAGCTAGAAGCTTTCACAATGTACCCCTCGGACTTTGATATCTTTCTTTTAGTACTTTCTTGCATTGTTTGAAGCTCCTTAAGGGTGTTGGGCTCAAGTGTTAAGCTCAAAATTCTATTCTCCATTTTATTCAACGAAAATTATAGATAAATATTTTTTCGTTCTTTAGTACGAAGAATACAAAATCTAACTTCAAAATTCAATATTTTCATTTCACTTAAAAAATATTTGAATTAGATACTTTCTCGCTCTGTACGCATAATTCTAGTTAACAATTGATTAATTCTACAGAGGGAAAAAATTACAAATTTAATATTCGTTGAGTAAAATGAAGAAATCGAATTTTTAGATTAAAATTTGGTTCCAACACTTTAATAGTGATGTAAGACTTTATTTCTCATTTCTCACTATATAAAAGAAATTCAGAATGTATGAGCTTAAATTGAGATGTGTAACCATGGTGTTTTTTTTTTTTTTTTAAATTTTTTAAATTAAATTTACAAATAATATTTAGAAGAAAGTGAAATTTAAATTTGTTGTCAAAAGTGCTGCTAAAATAGGATGATGTTCCTTCTTTTTATTACTCTTATAAAATAATCAAAGTTTGTACGAAGAATAACAAAGAGAGGCATAAAAGTAGAGGGTAGGAAGTATACGTGCGCCCAAAGCTTCCGGGTAGCATCCCCTATACCTATATGAAATTTGATGAAAGCTTCCACTGGCACCGTGGGGGGTGTGTTTGGGGTGTCAAACCCATATGTCTGATACATAAAATTCTTCGTTGAATAGTTCACAAGAAACCTGTGAATGACAAATGAACAATGATATTTCAATAAAAAAATACAAAATAATTTTTATTTTTTTATTAAAAATAAGAAATATTTTAGGTATAGAATTGTTTATTTAAACTAGCAATTATGATCCGTGTGCTCTGCGCGCGATTAATTTTTCGTTTTTGCACATTTGTTGCTAGTATACAAAATAATTGAGAAATTTATTATTTTTGAAATATAGAAACTGATAATCTCTTGTCTAATTTCAGAAATCTCCATAAGTTTCATAAGATTCTTTACAATCCTCTTTATATCGTTGAAAATTTTTATTAAAATTATTTAATAGTCTAGAAAATCTCGTAAGATCTCTTAAAAATATTTAAAACCTCTGAAATGTCATGAAATCTATTAAAATTAATGACAATCCAATTAAATTTCGTAAAACCCCTTGAAAGTCCTTAAAATATAAATATCGTAAAATATCTTACAAGTATTTAAAATTCCATGAAATTCCGTAAAACCCCTCGAATCCCTTAAAAGTCTTTTAAATTACTTAATATCCTGTGCAATATCTTAAAATCCCTTTATTACTTGACATTCTTTAAAATTCCACAACCTATTGTTGTATCCCTTATACGTAATTACTTAAAATTATTCAAAATACTATGAAATCTAATTAAAACTCTTTAAATTCTTGAAAATCAACTGAAATTTCGTAAAATCCCTTGAGTCCCTTCAAAATCCTTTAAATTACTTAATATCACATAACATATCGTATTGTGGGAGCAAAAAGGGATTTTGACATCTGTAAGTAATGCCTACTCTCTCTAAAATATAAAATCTTTTTTTTAAAGAAAACTATTGTTTTTTTTTTTTCAAAAAGAGACACTCTTTTTCTCGGTGTCTCCTGACACCGAGAAATACATCTCGATGAAAGGACCCGTCAAACGGTGCATTTTTGCAATTTTGCCATCTAAATATCGAAATGAGGTAGGAAATTAGACTGATTCTATATTAAAATTTTCTTTTTTCAAAACGCTCCAACACCCTTAAAATTACTTAAAATTATTTAAAATTACTCAAAATACTATGAAATCTCATTAAAACTCTTAAAATTACTGAAAATCAATTAAAATATCGTTAAATCTCTTAAAAATATTTAATATCCGATGAAAAGTCATGAAATTCATTAAAATTCAGAATCTTGTGAAATTCCTTTAAGTTTCGTAAAATTATTTGAGATTACTTAAAATTACTCAAAAGCACATTAAGTCTGAATAAATCTCTTAAAATTATTCAAAATTCCATAAAATCTCGTTAATCTACAAATTTTCAACAAGCTTTCAAGTATTTTTAAGTATGGAACGAGATTTCATGGAATTTTGAATAATTGCTTCCTTTGCATAGCTATTCCACTATAGACCGAGTTGAATTTCTTATAAGGGTTAAGCAAAATATTTAATTTTACCTGTTTTATGTACTTTTGTAATTTTAGTGAAATTGATTTTTCTACTATAACTTTTAGAAAAATCGAAATTCAAAGAAGATATAAAAAGAAAAAAGATTCCTTATCTCGAGACGAATCGATTAACCTATAAGTTTAATGGATTTCATTAAAAAATAAGAAAGTTATGATTATTTATTATGTTGAAAGTTAATTTTTCGCTATATTTTTTCAAATAATCAAAATTTTGAGTTAATATAAGGAAAATGAATATTCTTCGTGTCGAGACGATTCGGTTGACCTATATGATTAAGGCATTTCATTGAGAAATAAGAAAGTTATTAGTTATTAGTTTTCAATTACTTTTCATGACACGTGTAACGAAACATCCCTTTACAGTACAGGAACGAAAGTACTGCAAAAATAGTACCGAAAGTAAAATAGGACATAAAGTAAGATAGGGTATCTTAAAATGGATATAGATATCCTAAAATATGTAAATAAATAAACCGGAGGTTCTCTCTCCCTATCCCCCTCTCACTCTTATCCTTTCCTATTCTATTGTATTCTATCCTATCGTATTTTATCACATCCTATCGTATAGGATACGATAGGATTGGATACAATATAATAGGATACCATAGGATAAGATAGAATAATTAATAATTAGCTTAAGCTACGCGATAGGATACAATAGGATAGAATGCGAAAGGAGAGAGAGGGAGGAGGAGAGAGTGTATTTCCCGAATGCACTTACGGGGCACCAGCTAGCTCATTTCTCGCCATCCTGGCGGTACTAGTACACTAGTGCAAATTCGGACTATTGTTTCGAAAATCGAATTCGTTACAGTGGTAATGAAAAGCTTTGTACTTCACACGTCGCGAAACAGGCCTCCTTTCGCGCCTTGAAAATAAATAGCTATTAAATCATTTAAGGTGTTAAATTAAATGTATTTTTCAAACTTTGACTCTTTTACATTTTAAGAACAATCATTATGTTATGATACTGTTATATGTAGATATATCAATATCTATACGTTATTTGGCTAAAAATTTGTAATTGGAAAATTTTCAAGAAAATTCAAATATGGTTATATCATTCTTGTAGGGCGTTTAAAAAGGAACATTTTTCATCTCTTAACTTTTTTCATAGCTTGTGTTATTTTGCTAAAAATTTTAATTTTCTTTATTTATTTTGAATTTTCGAAATGTTATAACTCTGAAAATTTTTGTTTTATCAAAAAAAGTCTTAATGATAAATTGTTCGACTATTTGAGTAGTACGAATATCCTTAAACGAATTTGACCTTCATTTTAGGACACTAAACGAGTAGGGGAAAGCAGGGCACAGAGGACTGCTTAACGTTCTTTCGGTGATATAATTATAAATAACCCGTACTTTTAATTGAAATTTGGTGTACATATTGCAAAAACATTATTATTTTGAATTCGCGTATTTAATGGCAAATTTGGAAAAAAAATTTTGGACTTTGCCGATTCTCTGTGCCCTGCGTATGTAATTATTCATATATAAAATATAAATTTTTACTCGAGGGGTTGACAACTCGGCCAAGCGGGTATTTCAGGATATTTCAATGACTTCAGGAGACTTCAAGAAAATTCAAATGAATTCACATGACTTCAAGTGACTTTAGAAAAAATTCACCATCGATTTGATGGTGAATTAAAGTGGATTCAGGAGAATTCAGAAGATTTCAGTGCAAGTGTACACCTGATTTTTCACGAGTTGTCAACCACTCGTTTTTACTATTAAACGTATTTTGGTTTTTTTCAAAAAAATAAAAGAACTTTTATACAATGTTTAAGAACAATTCAAACAAATTGTATATTCGTCTTCCTCGTCTACTGCAGTACAATCTAAAATAAAAAATATTTAAATAAATAAAAATATTTTATCAACAGTGAGGATATAAAATTTATAGTCGCAATTTGCATGGGTCCTGTGTGCCCCACCACTACCTGGTCCTCTGTGCCCCCGCAGTCAATTCATAAACAATGCTAACCTACATTTAATACATCGAACATTTCGGTAACGAAAATTTGACAAAAAGTAAGCTAAGTGAATGAAAGTTTCTTATAAGCTTTCCTTGAATTTTCGTTTTTTATATTTTTTTTTTTTCCAAAAGCGTCGATTCAAAAGCGTTTGTGTCAAGTCGTCTCGACTTGACACAAACTGAAATAGTCACTAAGGAATATAATTACGGCCATTACGAAGAGATCGCACCACAAAATACAATTTTATTGAAGCGAACTCCTGTGCCCCGCCGGTCCTCTGTGCCCTGCTCTCCACTATACCGCAAAGGCCAATCAAATCGATCAATTTTTTAGAAAGTTATCGTGCTCACAAAATAAAATATACAGACAAACAGACAGATAACAAAACGTGGACATTTGACAAAAAAATGGGGAGGTCAAATTTTACACAAAACTAATACATTCTCTGATGAGAATGTAAAAATATATTAATTACTTAATGCTTCCTTTATGAGGAAGCAAAGTATTTATTGAATAAGCACAAAAGTTATTGATACAACTTCACAGCTAGTTAAGTAATTTTACGAAATTTAAAGGGCTTTAACCAGATTTTAAAGGATATTAAAGCGATCTTAAAATTGTGTACAGAATATTAAGTAATTCAATATTTTTAAGGACCTTCAAGGGGTTTTACGAAATTCTATTGAATTGTCAAGAATTTTAATGGATTTCGTGATATTTCAGGGGTTTTAAATCATTTTAAGGGAACTTCCGAGATTTTATAGGATATTAAGCAATTTTAAGGATTTTGTATTTTATTAAAATGATTTTAAGGAATATTACGAAACTCATGGAGATTTCTGAAATTAGTCAAGGGATTACAAGTTTCTATATTTCAAAAAGTATACATTTTTCAATTATTTTATATATACCAGTAAAAGTTTTGCAAAAACAAGAAATTAATCGTGCGCAGAGCGCGCGGATCATAATTTCTATATTTTAATAAAAACATTAGGATAAATTACACTTTTATTTTCTTTTAAATACATAGCAAGGAAATGTAAATTTCATTGACTCCTCCTGTCTCAAAGCTTATTTGCTTCAGGTCATGCGCACGAATATCTGTTCCGGAGAAACAAACCTTGCTGAGCTTCAGTAGCTCCCGCGTTTTCTCGAAATCATGTAGTGAGACACTTCATCTTGCAAATTTTAACTAAGTGGTATATGGAATAAAAGTTATTTGAAAAAGTGCACTGTTGAGGTGAATACCCTTTTTTAATGTGTTTTTTTGCCGTTATTTACTATATTTAACATTTTTTTTTAAGAAAAAATCATTTCAAATTTTCTATTTCATTTTCTAATTCATATATTTTAAAAATCTTACTTAACAAAAACGTAATATTATAAATAACACAATAATTTATTCCCCCTGCAAATAACATGCAAATTATAAGTGTTGAATTTATTTATTACTATAAAACGGGTATACTATCTAAAAAGTATTTATATTTAAAATAATACGTATTTTATTTATTTTTTATATTACTTATATAATTAATTATGTATTATATATATTATATATATATAT
>UCOH01010523.1:0-42960 GCA_900474275.1 Synergus japonicus
ATCGATACCATTGCAACGAAGAAGAGCACATACAAGTATTTCCCTGAGAATGAAACCCTTACAGATTCATTTTTCTCAAAAGGGACCAAGGCACAATATCGTGAGAATCCAGTAGTAAAACTCTGTTCAAGGAGACATTTGTCAACCCGCAATCCGTGATTTAAAGCGAACCGAATGGTGTTGTTCATAAGCCCATGGATTATTCCAGTCGATTCTTCTATATTTCCGCATACAAAACGACCCCATTCTTCTTTTTGAGCTGAAGTCTGCCTAACTTTGAAGTTCATTTTCTGTGACAGAACTTTCACGAATTCGGTTTCTGGTCCGGTAATATCAATTGGGTGTCCAGATGCGTTCCGTTTTAGGTAAACTTGCGGAGGATAATTGAAAGATGCGACTTTCATCTCGAATCCATTCAAATCTCGTAGCTTGTAGGGGAACAAAGAAAACTTTGTTGAGAATTTCCTCTGGAAATAATCTTGTGTGAAGGGATTCAAGTAGTGGATTGTAGCTTTGATTTGTTGATAATTCTCATCTTGATTGTAGCTCAGATTGTTGCCTGTGCTTCGTTTTTCTACAACTTCCAGGATTGTGTAGTCTAGAAAGTTTTGGGACCAAATCTTTCGAAGCAACTTTTCATAGCGAAATCTTCCTTCTTCGATCAGAAAGATAATTAAACACTTTGGCCGAATTTGATTCTTCGTGACTTGAATCAGAAATTCGGTTAAGTTCGAGACTCCCGATGTTTTTGAGTTATTCTTGAGAGGCTGAATCGAAATGAACAATGTCGTTCCTTCCAGATCTTGATATGATTGGGTTCTTGCAAGTTCTCGAGCATTTGTGATAGTTGCATTTTTGATACTGATCGACTGACCCGAAATTCTAGATTCTATGATCTTTATTAGTCGATTTTGATTGATGTTTTCATCTATGATTAGTGTTCTTTGAAAGCAGTTTATTTCTTTTATGTGGCTCTCGAAGCGGTGAAAGAACGTATTTATTTGTAATCCACAGACAGTAATTATATAAATTATGTGTACGAAAATGTACTGGATATTCATTGTGTGAGATTAACTTGTATTCAATTATCACAGATTCTGTAGATTTTCCTGATTGTATTTTCTTTTACAGAACGATACTAAAGGGTGCCTTCACTGATCGAGGACTTTCAAAGAACTGACGTGGATAATTGAAATTTCTAGGCCATCCTTTGTAAGTAAGCAAACTATATGAATTTTTGATACTGATAATAGATTTGCGCTGTAAATACCCACTTCAAAAATTATATATTGTGCCTCTTTTTCTGACTTTTTACATTCGGAAAAATAAAGAAAACACGTGCACTATAATAAAATATATAGAACAAATCACGTACTAGATATTTGAACTGAATTGAATGCACAAAGTGTAAATTCGATGGGTGATAAATATTGAAAGACGAGCCTCACGTGCTTAAAACATACGAGTTCCTTTAAAGCCTTCGTTAACAACATTTCCAGTACATTTTCTTACACTTAATTTATGTAATTAAAGTTTTTGGATTACAAAAAAATACGTTGTTTCACCGCTTCGAGAGCTACATAAAAGAAATAAACTGCTTCCGAAGAATACTCATTATCAACGAATATATGAATCAAAATCGACTAATAAAAATCATCGAATTTATAATTCCGGGTGAGTTTATCAGTATAAAAAATGCAACTATCACACCTGGATTATATCAAAGCTTTACTCGATCAGAAGAATGTTAGCTGTGTAATGAGAGAATCCGTGGCTCAATTAGCAATTAAAGAACACGGAAGCGGAAAAATGAAGATGGTGGAAGAATGTCTGCAAAAAAACCTGAAAGTGATGCACTTTGAATCAACTTCACCTTTCGCTCGAGGATTTAACAAGTTGCTGATACGTTTTTGGGATTCAGGGCTCATCGAGTTCTGGGAAAGGAATTCACCTGAAGGAAACACAAAAATAACTCCATCAGCTGAAGAGAATGGGGAGACTGTGAAACTGAAAATTCTACTCTTTTTCTACTCCTTACTGACAATTTTATCGCATTTTGTGTTTTTCTTGGCGAATTGATGATAAATCATGCCGTGAACCGTCTCCAGTTTATTCTTGAATTTTTCCTTGTCGGAAGCTTAATTTGAAGAAATAAATGGTCTTGAATTTTGTTAGCTTTAAACCAAATTTGTTAAAAAAAATATATAAATATATTACTTTTTTATTTTTGTTCTGTTTTTGAATTCTACAAAATTTATGACACTTTTGTAATAATTTACTTTTTAAATTAAATGAAGGCTTTCTTTGTACGTGTCAGGAAAAGTGGATTGCCGGATTATACATAGAATCGCCTCAAGTGCTATCAAAATTAAAGGCCAAAAATAAGATCCACAATGTAAGACACAAATATTTCACAAAATTTTGTTCACAGTATTTTAGAAATGCATTTTCATTTCGTATTTTTGCTTCCTACAATATGTTTCACCAGTCGATGCCAATCACTTTGCTAATAGTACTAAAAATATAATTGAATTTTTTTAATCAATAGTATGACCTATAATTCCTTATTTTCCACGTCAGATCCTAGAAAGCCTTCGATGAATGATGAACACATTTTGATTATTTACCGTAAAAAAACATAAAATTTCGAAAATTAACTAAATTTTTGTAAGTGTACAAAATTATATTTAAAAAATGAAGTTTCAGCACATTTTCGTATATTTAATTTATGTAATTAGTGTTTGTGGATTACAAAAAAATACGTTCTTTCACCGCTTCGAGAGCCACATTGAAGAAATAAGCTGTTTCCGAAGAACACTCTTCATAGATGAAAACATGATTCAAAATCGTCTAATAAAAATCATTGAATCTAGAATTTTAGGTGAATCGATCAGTTTCAAAAATGCAACTATAACAAACACTCGAAAACTTGCAAGAAGCCAATCATATCAAGATCTGGAAGGAACGACATTGTTCATTTCGATTCAGTCTCTCAAGAATAACTCAAAAACTTCGGGAATCTCGAACTTAACCGATTTTCTGATTCAAGTCACGAAGAATCAAATTCGGCCAAAGTGTTTAATTATCTTTCTGATCGAAGAAGGAAGATTTCGCTATGAAAAGTTGCTTCGAAAGATGTGGTCTCAAAATTTTCTAGACTACACAATCCTGGAAGTTGTAGAAAAACGAAGCACAGGCAACAATCTGAGCTACAATCAAGATGAGAATTATCAACAAATCAGAGCTACAATCCACTACTTGAATCTCTTCACACAAGATTATTTCCAGAGGAAATTTTCAACAAAGTATTCTTTGTTCCCCTACAAGTTAAGAGATTTGAATGGATTTGAGATGAAAGTCGCATCTTTCAATTATCCTCCGCAAGTTTACCTAAAACGGAACGCATCTGGACACCCAATTGATATTACCGGACCAGAAACCGAATTCGTGAAAGTTCTGTCACAGAAAATGAATTTCCAAGTTAGGCACACTTCAGCTCAAAAAGAAGGATGGGGTCGTTTTGTATGCGGGGATATAGAAGCATCGACTGGGATAATCCATGGGCTTATGAACAACACCATTCGGTTCGCTTTAAATCACGGATTGCGGGTTGACAAATGTCTCCTTGAATCGAGTCTAACTACCGGATTCTCGCGTTATTGTGCCTTGGTTCCGTTTGAGAAAAGTGAAACAATAAGGGTTTCATTCTCAGGAAAATACTTCTACGCGCTCTTCTTCGGTGGAATCATATCGATTATGATCTGCGTTCTGAAATTCAAAGCTGATGTTTGGACTCCGCGGAACATACTACAAATGATGTTGGGATTCACATTACCTCGAGAACCTAGAAGAACGGCTGAAAGAATTGTTTTTTGTTTTACTCTCTTTGCATTTATGGTATTTTCTTATACCATCTACGCGATCTTGGCAGATGTCTAGTTGACGATCGATTCATCAGATGGCATCAAGATCTTAGAACAATTGGTAAAGTCTGGTCTTGTAGTGCAAATGCAAGAACTTATTTGGTCAATCATTTCAGAACACACAAGGATCTTTGGAAATTTGTCGAATAAAATTGAATTCGTTGAATCACACCTGGATTGTATCAAAACTTTACTCGATCACAAGAATGTTAGCTGAGTAATGAGAGCTTCTGTAGCTCAACTAGCAATTAAAGAACATGGAAGGCAGAAAATGAAGATGGTAGAAGAATGTCCGCAAAAAAATATGAAAACGATTATTTTTTAATCAACTTCACCTTACGTTCGAGGATTTGACAAATTGTTGATACGTTTTTGGGATTCAGGACTCATCGAGTTCTGGGAAAGGAAATCTTCTTTACCGAAAGGAAACTCAGAAATAACTCCAGCTCAAAGGAATGGCGAGACTGTGAAACTGAAGATTATACTCTTTTTTCTGCTCCTTGTTGGAAATTTTATCTCATTTTGTGTTTTTCTTGGCTAATTGTTCATAAAGTATGTCAAGAATCGTCTTCAGTGTTTTGTTGAACTTTTCCTTGGGGGAAGCTTATTTTGAAAGTGAAGAAATAAATGCACTTGAATTTTGTTAGCTTCAAAACTTTCTTTGAAAACAGAAATAGTTTCACTTTTTTAATTATCTTTTTTTTTTGTTGTTGAATTCAGCAAAATTCATTAAATTCCTAGAACAATTTTATTTTTAAATTGAAGATTTCTCTCAGTGTTCGAAGAAAAATCGTTTTACGGACTATTATTTACTATATTTACTTTTGCTTTTGAAGAATGACTTTGATTTGAAAATTATAAGAACGAAATATAAATTATGAATTGTAATCAATTTTTCTAATGATTCCCTTATCTTATTTAATTATGTTGTTTTATTATTATGATATTTTAATTCCCAATTATAAAAATTGTGCTACATATTGTAATAAACTTATAATGTATTTCTACTCTGCTTTGTATTATAATTGGACTATTATATGTGTGATTATAACAAACTTTTTTTCGAGAACTAAAATATACCAAAAAATGTATGTAGTAGATTACATTTTTGTGGATTGTCAATAAAATAAAGAGGTGTAAAATATTCATAAATGATTTATTGGAACATTATACAATTATAGTATACATTTTTTTTACTAGATTATAAATATTTTTCTATCGTATTCCCTATCTATCCTAACAATCAATAATTATTGCTTTTTAGAATTTGCTTAAAATACTCTTTCGACAAAAATATTTCCTCTCGGATAAGATATCACAAACAATATTCAGAAATAAATAAAGTAATATTGCTAATAGAAGAAAGCCTGCAATCAAGTAAGAAAGTGGGCTTATTTCTAGTTATGGTTCAATTTTAATCTAACCTTGCATGGAAATCCTGAATCTAGTCGAATTTACAATTTGAAATTAGCCTTATATTAAGGGCTAACTATGAAATGAACAAGAAATTATCGGCATACTTCACAATCCTGCGAAATATGCCAATAATTGAACCTATTACATATTTCTTCAACGTACGCTTCCACCAAGGAAAAATTCAAAAATTAAGTGGAGATGATTCTCAGCACGATTTATGATCAATTCGCCAAGAAAAACACAAAATGCGATAAAATTTCCAATAAGGAGAAGAAAGAAGAGACGGATCTTCAGCTTCACAGTCTCGCCACTACCTTCAGCTGGAGTGATTTCCGAGTTTCCTTTAGGTAAAGAAGAATTCCTTTCCCAGAACTCGATGAGCCCTGAATCCCAAAAACGTATCAGCAACTTGTCAAATCCTCGAGCGTAAGGTGAAGTTGATTCAAAGTGCATCACTTTCAGCTTTTTTTGCAGACATTCTTCCACCATCTTCATTTTTTGGCTTCCGTGTTCTTGAATTGCTAATTGAGCCACGGATTCTCTCATTACACAGCTAACATTCTTGTGATCGATTAAGGTTTTGATACAATCCAGGTGTGATTCAACGAATTCAGTTTTATTCAACAAATTTCCAAACATCTTTGTGTGTTCTGTAATAAGTAACCAAATACCTTCTTGCACTTGCACTACAAGGCCAGACTTTCCCAATTGTTCCAAGGTCTTGATCCCATCTGATGAATCGATCGTCAACTTGAAATCTGTAAAGATCGCGTAGATGGTATAAGAAAATACCATAAATGCAAAGAGAGTAAAGCAAAAAACAATTCTTTCAGCAGTTCTTCTAGGTTCTCGAGGTACTGAGAATCCCAACATCATTTGTAGTATGTTCAGCGGAGTCCAAACATCAGCTTCGAATTTCAGAACGCAGGTCATAATCGATATGATTGCAATAAAGAAGAGCGCGTAAAAGTATTTTCCTGAGAATGAAACCCTTATTGTTTCACTTTTCTCAAAGGGAACCAAGGCACAATACCGCAAGAATCCGGTAGTTAGACTCTGTTCACGGAGACATTTGTCAAGCAGCACTCCATGATTTAAAGCGAAACGAATGGACTTGTTCATAAGCCCATGGATTATACCAGTCGATGCTTCTATATCCCCGCATACAAAACGACCCCATCCTTCTTTTTGAGCTGAAGTCTGCCTAACTTGGAAATTCATTTTCTTTGACAGAACTTTCACGAATTGGATTTCTGGTCCGGTAATATCAATCGGGTATCCAGATGCGTTGCGTTTTAGGTAAACTTGCGGAGGATAATTGAAAGATGCGACTTTCATCTCGAATCCATTCAAATCTCGCAGCTTGTAGGGGAATAAAGAAAACTTTGTTGAAAATTTCCTCTGGAAATAATCTTGTTTGAAGGGATTCAAGTAGTGGATTGTAGCTCTGATTTGTTGATATTTCTCCTCGAGATTGTATATCAGATTGTTTCCTTTGCTTCGTTGTTCTACCACTTCCAGAACTGTGTAGTCTAGAAAGTTTTGGGTCCACATCTTTCGAAGCAACTTTTCATAGCGAAATCTTCCTTCTTCGATCAGAAAGATAATTAAACACTTTGGCCGAATTTGATTCTTCGTGACTTGAATCAGAAAATCGGTTAAGTTCGAGATTCCCGAAGTTTTTGAGTTATTCTTGAGAGACTGAATCGAAATGAACAATGTCGTTCCTTCCAGATCTTGATGTGATTTGCTTCTAGCAAGTTCTCGAGCAGTTGTGATAGTTGCATTTTTTAAACTGATCGATTCACCTAAAATTCTAGATTCAATGATTTTTATTAGTCGAGTTTGATTCATATATTCGTCGATGATGAGTGTTCTTCGGAAGCAGTTTATTTCTTTTATGTGGCTCTCAAAGCGGTGATAGAACGTATTTTTTTGTAATCCACAAACATTAATTACATAAATTAAGTGTACGAAAATGTACTGGAAATTCATTTTTAGGATTAATTTTTATTCACTTTTACACAGATTTAGTTTCTTTTCCTGATTCTATTCTTTTACAGAACAATATTAAACCGTGTTCAATCATCGAGAGACTTTCTAGGAATTGACGTTGAAAACAAAGAATTGTAGGGCATCCTTTGAATGTGAGTTACATGTATAAGCTATTTTTCCTAATAATAGATTTTTGTTATCCAAGTCACAAATTATATATAGGTTGTACCTCTTTTTATATGACTTTTTACATTTGTAAAAAATACAAACTCGCAGGTATATAAAAGAAAATCATGGTAATATAAGAAATGCATGAATAAAGAATGATGTTTCATATTAAGCGATTTAAATTTATATTTTGGTCGTTGATGAGTACGCTATGATAACACTTTAAACGGATTTCGTTCATTTACAGGATTCTAATTTGTTTTAACTAAAAAATTATAACGTGCATGTTGTTAACGAAAGCTTTAAAGGAACTCGTATGTTCTAAGCACGTGAGGCTCGTCATTTATTATTTATCACCCGTCGAATTTACACTTTGTGCATTCAATTCAGTCCAAATATCTAGTACGTGATTTGTTTTATATATTTTATTATAGTGCACGTGTTTTCTTTATTTTTCCGAATGTAAAAAGTCAGAAATAGAGGCACAATATTTCATTTTTGAAGTGGTATTTACAGCGCAAATCTATTATCAGTATCAAAAATTCATATAGTTTGCTTACATACAAAGGATAGCCTAGAAATTCCAATTTTCCACGTCAGTTCTTTGAAAGTGATCGATTAGTGACGGCACCCCTTAGCATCGTTCTGTAAAAGAAAACAGAATAAGGAAAATCTACAGAATCTGTGATAATTGAATACAAGTTAATCTCACACAATGAATATCCAGTACATTTTCGTACACATAATTTATATAATTAATGTCTGTGGATTACAAAAAAATACGTTCTTTCACCGCTTCGAGAGCCACATAAAAGAAATAAACTGCTTTCAAAGAACACTAATCATAGATGAAAACATCAATCAAAATCGACTAATAAAGATCATAGAATCTAGAATTTCGGGTCAGTCGATCAGCTTAAAAAATGCAACTATACAAAATGCTCGAGAACTTGCAAGAACCCAATCATATCAAGATCTGGAAGGAACGACATTGTTCATTTCGATTCAGCCTCTCAAGAATAACTCAAAAACTTCGGGAGTCTCGAACTTAACCGAATTTCTGATTCAAGTCACGAAGAATCAAATTCGGCCAAAGTGTTTAATTATCTTTCTGATTGAAAGAGGAAGATTTCGCTATGAAAAGTTGCTTCGAAAGATGTGGTCCCAAAATTTTCTAGACTACACAATCCTGGAAGTTGTAGAAAAACGAAGCACAGGCGACAATCTGAGCTACAATCAGGATGAGAATTATCAACAAATCAAAGCTACAATCCACTACTTGAATCCCTTCACACAAGATTATTTCCAGAGGAAATTCTCAACAAAGTTTTCTTTGCTCCCCTACAAGCTGCGAGATTTGAATGGATTCGAGATGAAAGTCGCATCTTTCAATTATCCTCCGCAAGTTTACCTAAAACGCAACGCATCTGGATACCCAATTGATATTACCGGACCAGAAACCCAATTCATGAAAGTTCTGTCAAAAAAAATGAACTTCAAAGTTAGGCAGGCTTCAGCTCAAAAAGACGAATGGGGTTGTTTTGTATGCGGGAATGTAGAAGAATCGACTGGAATAATCCATGGGCTTATGAACAAGACCATTCGTTTCGCTTTAAATCATGGAGTGCTGCTTGACAAATGTCTCCTTGAACAGAGTCTAACTACCGGATTCTTGCAGTATTGTGCCTTGGTTCCCTTTGAGAAAAGTGAAACAATAAGGGTTTCATTCTCAGGAAAATACTTTTACGCGCTCTTCTTCATTGCAATCATATCGATTATGACCTGCGTTCTGAAATTCGAAGCTGATGTTTGGACTCCGCTGAACATACTACAAATGATGATGGGATTCACATTACCTCGAGAACCTAGAAGAACGGCTGAAAGAATTGTTTTTTGCTTTACTCTCTTTGCATTTATGGTATTTTCTTTTACCATCTACGCGATCTTTACAGATTTCAAGTTGACGATCGATTCATCAGATGGGATCAAGACCTTGGATCAATTGGACAAGTCTGGTCTTGTAGTGCAAATGCAAGAACTTATTTGGTCAGTCATTGCACGAGACACAACGATCTTTGGAAATTTGTTGAATAAAACTGAATTCGTTGAATCACACCTGGATTGTATCAATGCTTTACTTGATCACAAGAATGTTAGCTGTGTGATGAGAGAGTCGTCGGTTCAACTAGCAATGCAAGAACACGGAAGCCAAAAAATGAAGATGGTGGAGGAATGTCTGCAAAAAAACCTGAAAGTGATGCACTTTGAATCAACTTCACCTTATGTTCGAGGCTTTAACAAGTTGCTCATTCGTTTTTGGGATTCAGGGCTCATCGAGTTCTGGCAAAGAAATTCTTCTTTATCTAAAGAAATCTCGGAAAGAATTCCAACTCAAGGGAGTGGCGAGAGTGTGAAGCTGAAGATTCAACTTTTCTTCATTCTCCTTATTGGAAATGTTATGGCACTTTGCGTTTTTCTTGTCGAATTACTCATGAAGCATATGGAGAATTATCTCCAGGGTATTGTTGAATTCTTCTTTTGCGAAAGCTTATTTTGAAAAAATAGATGCCTTTGAATTGTGTTGGAATCAAACCTTTCTTTAAAAGAAGAAAAAAAAATATATATACCTTAAATCAGAGCGAAGCAGGACATTTTTTCGTCTTTTCTCAAAAAATTAACGGTCAGAATTCAAAATATACAATTTATAATGTCTATTTCTTCTTATTTCATACTTGGGTTAAGGCGTCCGCACATTAAGTAAATAGATTAAATTTCTATTCTGTTATACCAAAAGGCAAAATATAATAAATTATAATATTTTAATGCTATTCTACTACAGAATAAATTGTATCGATTATGACCTGCGTTCTGAAATTCGAAGCCGATGTTTGGACTCCGCTGAACATACTTCAAATGATGTTGGGATTCACATTACCTCGAGAACCTAGAAGAACTGCTGAAAGAATTGTTTTTTGCTTTACTCTCTTTGCATTTATGGTATTTTCTTATACCATCTACGCGATCTTTACAGATGTCAAGTTGACGATCGATTCATCAGATGACATCAAGACCTTGGAACAATTGGGAAAGTCTGGCCTTGTAGTGCAAATGCAAGAACTTATTTGGTCAGTCATTGCACGAGACACAACGATCTTTGGAAATTTGTCGAATAAAACTGAATTCGTTGAATCACACCTGGATTGTATCAAAACTTTACTCGATCACAAGAATGTTAGCTGAGTAATGAGAGCTTCTGTAGCTCAACTAGCAATTAAAAAACATGGAAGGCAGAAAATGAAGATGGTAGAAGAATGTCTGCAAAAAAACATGAAAACGATTAGGTTTGAATCAACTTCACCTTACGTTCGAGGATTTGACAAGTTGTTGATATTTTTTTGGGATTCAGGACTTATCGAGTTCTGGGAAAGGAATTCTTCTTTGTCTAAAGTAAGCTCGGAAAGAATTCCAACTCAAGGGAGTGGCGAGATTGCGAAGCTGAAGATTCAACTCTTGTTTATTGTAGTTATTGGAAATTTTATCGCTTTTTTGTTTTTCTTGGCGAATTAATCATAAATCATGCCAAAAATCGTCTTCAGCTTTTTGTAGAATTTTTCCTGGGTGGAAGCTTATTTTGAAGCAATAAATGCTCTGGAATTTTCTTGGCTTTAAAACAAATTTGTTTAAAATATGTGTAAATATTCTACTGTTCTCCTTTCTTTTTTAATTTAACAAAATTCATATGATTTTTGTATTAATCTTTTTTTAAATTTAAATGCAGGCTTTTTCTCATTGTTCTATTAACGATTGGCGGACTATGTAGAATTCCCTTGAGTGCAAATCAATAATAGTAATATAAATTGTGAACAAAAAGCAATAAATTCGTCATATGATTTTCTGAAAGATTTCATATATTCTAACTTTAAATTTGAAATATCAGGCTATTGTAATAAACTTATTCTTTTAATTGTCAATAAAACAAAGATGTATAAAATTTTCCAAGAAGATTTCTTCGTTCCTTATACATTGATGCCATATATTATTTATTTGGATTATAAATAAAATAATTCTTTGAAGATATTTTTATTTTTGAAGTGCTACTCAGAATTTACTGTGTACATAAAAATATTTCCCCTTGTACTCATCTTTAATAAAAATTATTTTTCTTTGAACAATTTATCTTCATATTCAAAGTAATGATATAAAATTTATTGTATTTAAAACTAAAAAACTGCAAATAAATTAATAAGAAATTATGAAATGCCATGCGTCAAATTTAAAATTTCCCCCTTTTTTTAAATGGACAGTATTACCACCACAAGCATGTTGATCCTAGCAGACGACGTGTCGCGCCGTGGCCACAAGTTGTCGATTGTTTTTTTCAATTCTAATAATAATAATTGTATTCAGTGTTATTATGAGTGAATAACATTCTTTTTCGGATTCTAAGATGGACCAATTAATTATTCTAGTGGCGACAGCTCATTTACTTTACTGTCCATTCACCAAAGTCGAGGAAAGTTTCAATCTACAGGCGATTCATGATGTTCTTTATCACGGTTCTAACCTAAGTGAGGTAATTTTTTATTGTCTTTTATCCCTTTTTTGATTAAAATAACAATAGAAGTATTATTTAATTACCGGAAATGTTTAGACTCATTTCGAGAGTGAGAGAGAGGCAGTGAGATTTATTAAGTCTGGTTAATTTGACAGGTTGCTGACGCCTTAAAGAAGAAACGTTACGCAAAAAACTATACTGTCGTAAATTTAGAAACACACGCCACGTATTTATAAACTCGCTATCAGCTGATCCGGCTTTTCTAAACGCATTTTCCATTTCCTGAAAACTCTTGATCCTTTTAACTTTTAATTTCAGTGTTTTTCAACATTATTTTTACTCTGTCAGCAAATTGATACTTAGGGAAATCCCTTCTTTTATGATTATTTACTTGTTGAATATATATTTTATGGGTTGAATGATTTTGAAAAATTGACATTCTATTTTCAGAATTTAGTACCGGGTTCCCTTGATCATATTACTGTTTAAAGTAAAAATTTAGATATTAAAACTTTCAAATTTTTAGAAAAACATTGATGTTTCAGTTTTATATTACGATATTTCAGAATCAATAAAATAAATATATTTTATATTATTGTTACTTGTGAATTGTAACACGCTGCTTTGTAGAAATCCAAGTGACGATTTCGAAATCTCAAGATATTTATTTAATAAAATGAAGAGGAGGAATTTTCAGATGAGAACTTGGTTCCAAAACTCTTAAATCAAATCTAGGATCTTTTTAATTATTTTCCATAAAAGGATATTATTCAAATTTACGGGGTTTGTGCAATTTGATTTATTAAATATTTACTGTTTGGAATGGAATTCCGTATGTAAAAATTTTAAGTTAAAATTAATTAATATAACTTCCTCTCTCATTCTCTCTAAAAATAAATGACTATTTCTGAGAACCAGACATTATAAAAATTGAAGCCAAATCTTTCTTTCATTTAAGTACGACCACCATGAATTTCCTGGAGTCGTGCCGAGAACATTTTTGGGACCATTAGCAATATCAGGTATCGCATCGCCTGCAGTTGCAGCTATCAAGCACTTCAATGTCAATAAATTTTATTCACAATATATTGGTACGTTCTTGTTAAATGTTCTAATAATATTTTGTCAAATGTATTACTTCTAAAGTCCTTCATAAATATTTAATTGAACTTATTATTACCGGTTTCTTGAAATAATTTAAATAAGTATTACAATTTTTCAGTGAGAGCAACACTCAGCCTAACAGTGATTGCAACTTTCAGTCTCTATCGAAAGGCTTTACAATCTATCTTTGGTGTCAAATTTGTAAGATGGTTCGTGGTAATTACAGTCACCCAGTTCCATTTTATGTACTACCTCAGTCGACCTTTGCCAAATATTATGGCAATGCCTTTAGGTGAATATAAAAATAATATTTAATATAAAAAAATACGAATAAAATTGGAATAAATAAATAAAATTTGACTTGATTTTAGTGTTACTTGCTCTCTACGGTTGGCTAAAAAAAAAAGACGTCCTCTTTATCACAGCTTCTGCTGCTGCGATTATTATTTTCAGAGCTGAATTAGCCATGTTATTGGGAATGTTTCTCTTGTATGATATCGCAAATGCCAAAATCACCATTCCCAGGTATTTTCAAAATTACTTTTAAAGAAATTAAGAGGATTAGAATATCGCAAATATCTGATTTTCAGTTTTATTTCTCACATCTTGCTTAATTCTATATAGATAAGTCAAATAAATACTTTCTTCGGAATCGGCTTTTAACTCATTATAAAAACGATGCTATTTCAAATTCAAAACTCATTAAATTTAAATTAAATAACTTGAATTTTGCAGATTGCTCAAAATTGCAGTGCCAGCTGGAATATTTTTCTTAGCTCTCACGATAACTATCGACTCGATCTTCTGGAATCGAATAGTGTGGCCAGAAGGAGAAGTTTTTTACTTCAATACGATCCTGAACAAAAGTAGCGAATGGGGTGTATCCTTTATAAAAATATTCCTAAAGCTTACTTTTTAAATATTCAATACCTAATTCTTAGTTTTTGATTTCTGATTTTTAATCTTTTAACTCTTTAAGATGTTTTTAATTTTCCTTAACTTAAAAAACAGACGTCTCCCTTCTTGTGGTATTTTTACTCAGCACTTCCTCGAGGGTTATTTTGTTCCTATATATTAATTCCTTTTGGATTGTTCTGGGATGCAAGAGTACGAGCTCTCACAGTTCCTGGTATAACATTCGTCCTTTTGTTCTCATTTCTACCGCATAAGGAATTGAGGTTCATCATGTATGTCTTTCCGCTTCTGAATGTTAGTGCAGCCGCTGCTTGTCACCGTATGTAAGTTTTGTATCACCTCAAATTTTATATTTACAAAAGAAGATCATTTCGAATTATTCTATTATAAAGATTAAAGAAGACAGGCTTCGAACTAAAACTTTTTTATACTTTTTCCATAGAAGAAAATATAATTGGAACATACCAATAGGAATTAAATATTAGTCTTAATTGTTTTATTTAAACAGTTGGGAGAACAGAGAAAAATCTCCTTGGAATGGTTTAATGGCTTTGGGAGTTGCTGGCCATCTCGGTTTAAATGCAATTTTCTGCATGTTTTTCCTCTGCGTCGCTGGATCGAACTATCCTGGAGGTATGGCCATCGCCAGGTTGCATAGAATTGAAAAGGAGAGAACTGAACCTGTTTATGTTCATATCGATGTTTTTTCGGCACAGAATGGAATCTCCAGATTCACTCAGAATAATCCTAATTGGACGTACGTTCTAATTATTTTAATCTTATTGATTTATGCATTCTTTTATTATTTATAATTTAATCTAACTTAAATTTCTCAGTTATTCCAAGCAAGAGAACTTGACCTTCGACGATCCAGAAATGCTACAATTTACACACTTGTTGATGGAAGCAAAAAGCAAATACTCGCCAAACATTAAGCCTTATTTGAAAACACACGACATTCTTGACTCAGTCGATGGTTATTCCCACATAGCTGTAAATTACAATGTACTCCCTCCCATTAAAATAAAAACAAAACCGGCAATTTTCATCATGAGAAGAAAACCAAATATTAAGTACGATCCACTGAAAGCAAGAGTGAAACGCAGTGTGAAAGAAAGAATTAATTTGATAGAAAACTTGGAAGAGAACCTTTTAAATCCCAATGAAGATTTGCAGAACATGGAACCGATTTTTGATGATATCATGGAGTCTTTGGAGGAAATTGGAAAACCCTTAGAAAATACGAATTTAGATACATTAGAAGTTTCTGAAGAAGAACTGAATGATATTGAAAATAAGAATGTCTTTTTGTCTGAAATTGAAATCAAGGATGATGTAATTCTAGAAATGGTGGACGAAACTGAGGAGATTGACAGCGAGTCTGAATACAAGGGAAATTTGAAATTCGAGAAGGAAAATGGAAATAAAATTGAAAAGAAGAAACTTAAAATCCAAGTTGAAGAAGTTGAAAGTTTCAAGCAAGAGAACTCGAATGAACCGGTTGTGGAAAGTGCAGAAGTAAGAGAGGCGAGTCAAGAATTCAAGTCACAGGAAAAATTTGTTGAAGTGAAAATTCTAAAGGAGAAAAAGAGTGGAAAATTAAATGGGAAAGTAAATACGGAACAGCAAAAACCTGGGAGTATTAAAGAAGCGGTAAAAAAGATGATTCAAGAAAAAATGGAATCGAAAACAAAAAAAGAAACTCCGGAAGTTGAGGAAAAAATTCTGAGAGAAAAATATATCGAGAAATTGAATCAGGAGAAATTGATTCAAGAGAGGTTGATTCAAAAGAAATTAATTGAGGAGAAATTAGTTCAAGAGAAATTAAACCAAGAAAGATTAAAACAAGAAAGATTACATCAAGAAAGATTAAACCTAGAAAGATTACATCAAGAAAGATTAAATCAAGAGAGATTAAATCAAGATAGATTAAATCAAGAGAAAATAATTGAAGTAGAAGAAATGACTCAACCAAAATCCGAAAAGAAACGCTACCCAAAAAAAGAAATGAATCGCCAGGATTCCAAGATATCAAACGTGAAAGATTCTATAAGAAAAATAATAAATCAATTTAAAGAATTCGAAATGGATTTTACATCGGAAGATCAAGACATTTTGAAACCTGAAGATTCTGAAATTTTTGAGGAATCAATCGAAGAATCTCTTGTCGATGTTGAGGAAATGAATTCTAAAGTTTTGATGGAAGCAAAAGAAAGTCTAAAAGAAATAATAGATCAATTTAAAGAATTGAAAAGTGAATTGACTTCTGAAGAAGATGATCGATTCGATGAAGTCGTAGCTAACTATATGGATCGACCGATTTCAGAATCTCTGATGCATTTTAGTGAAGCTCTGAAAAATTTAGTCCAGAGAAGAAAAGCCAAGGCAGAAAATATTGAAGGATCAAGAAAGAGGATCAATAACTCAAAAATTTTGAAGAAATCTGCCAATGCGAATTCTAATTATATTTCTAATTCTAATTCTCTTAAAGAAAAAAATTCGATTGATGAATTTAGCGATGAAGTTGCTCAACAGACTAAGAATTCTGAAAGGGAAAAATCGAGTAATAGAAATGCGTAATTTTTTTCTAGGGATAGTTTTTTAGTAATTTTTTATTCGAACCCCTGCATTGTTACTATAGTTATATATTGTAAATACGACACATTCTGTGATACCAACATTTCTTGCTTGACGCTTACGACTTGTGTGGATTTTAAATATGTGAAAGAATTTTTTTCGAACAATCTAAAGTATTTATTAACTAACAATAAGAAAATACGAAAAAATTAATGTAATGAAATAAGCATTTGAGAATTGTTTGTTTAACAATTAGAGTCTTTTGTTCCTCGTTGAATCATCGCATTTGAAGTGCCTTAAACTCATCTTCCTCTTTAATATATAATCCATTATAACTTATAATTATGATACATAATATAGTTATAAAACTGTATATCATTGTATAGTTTATGACGTGTATAGAAAACGAATTATATGTACAATTGTTTTACAGGTAAAGATGTGTTCAATTTTAACATTTGCGAGTCCTTTATTATTATTATTTAAGAATAATAATAAATAATAATAACATAATTTATGTATAATTCGACTTATTTTTTTATTATAGTTTTTAAAGGATTTAATCCTATGAGTAGAATTCCTATTCAAAATTACAAATTTTCGAATTTTGTTAAAATTTTTGTGAAGTTGATAGTTCTTTGTTTTAATTTGAATAAACAAAGGAAAAAAAATGAAATTCAACATTCAAGTGATCAAAAAATAGACGTCTATCTCGTCTGTCTTTTAAGGTGACTGGAATTCATTCAAGAAAAAAAATTTACAAAGATGTCAATTATTTTGAGAAATTTTGTGAAGGTAAATGAAATTTATTACCATAGAGTTGCTACTAAAAATTTGGTTTAAAATCTTAAATAGAAAAAGGTTGAAAATGATTGAGTTAAAGGTTTTGAGTTTTTGGTAAACTACAACATTTTTTCATTTTCAGTTACAAGGCAATAGACAATTATTGTTTCCTAAAATATGTCCAAAGAGATTTGAATCTTCTTGTGAGGGTGTAAAGAAAATGACTCCTGAAAGAAAAAAATTCAAGGCGTTACAAGCAAAGATGCAGGTTCAGTTTTAATAATAAAATTAAAAAATTAGAAATAGCATAAAATTGAATAATAAATAAAATCTTAAATCTACAACTTTTCAGCGTGATATCCATGCTCCAGTCTACCTAATAATGGGAACGCGAGATAAAATTCTATATAATTTTACCTGCGCACTCATTGGATTCGGATTAATTTACTCTTTTTATCTTCTTTATTTTTTTAGCAAAAGACCTCCTTAATTTAAATTATTAAGGGCATGTGTTACTCGATAATTAGAGTAATTTAATTTCACCAACTTTACGTTAGTAATACTAAATATTTGTTCCTAAAACTGGACCATTAACCTCCGTCTGTACGCAACTGAGGTAAATATGAGATTTAGCAAAAAATATTTATTATTGCGAACCTAAAGTTGGCGAAACTAAATTTGCTCTTATGGTAATTATCTTTATGTGTTCAAATATTAATACAAATATGCCCTTAAATAAAAATGAAATAGAAATGTTTCCCTCAAAATCTGTATTGTATTGTAAAATTTCAATGTACAAAATCAGAATGTATTTTATAATAAAAAAAATCATGATTTTATTTGAAAAAATTAATCTACAATGTAATTGTTTATATATTTAAACAATTATCAAAAAAAAGGAAAAAAAAAGTAAGTGCAAGGCCTCTGAAATACAGTATAAAGACCAAAATGTTTTCTGAATTGATAAAAAATAGTAAGATCACAAATACTTTTATAAAATATCTTTGGTAAGATGTTTTCAAAGGAAATTACAAATTAATAAAAGTTTAAATTTCCCGCCTTACACTAGAATCGAAGGTAGGGGCAACACACACTGTGGTGGGGGCAATATTGCGACTTCGTGAACTGCGTTCAAAGCGACGGATGCGCGCTTGCGCATTTGTAAACGAAAGCTATAGCTGTAAACATTTTTTCACCACCTAAATTTCCTGGACTCTCAAATTTCTACATTAAAATCATCAATATAACCTATTGTGAAGTATTTTTTTTCTACTAATTTGTAAATATCGCAGTGGAAATGGCCTCGAATTCGCACATATTTCATCTCTAATTACAACTTTTTCTCCTCTGGTATGCGGTGACGTCACTGTGATCGTTCTGGAAGAACGCTACAAAACAAAAATGGCGGGTACGTATTTCAGAAGGGCGTCAGTGGACGCTTTTCAACATTGTTAATTGATTCAGGATTGATGGAGGTCATGGAGGCACTTAACAATAAAATGTTCGTTACAGATCTCTATGCAAAATATAATTGCACATATTGTCAAGAGGACATCTCGGGTTTGCGGGTAAAATGCGCTGAATGCTCAGATTTCGATCTCTGTCTTCAGGTGAGTTGAAATTAGTGATTTCGCTTCCATTTTATATCACGTGACCTAGCCTCAATCATTTACTCACCCTCCCACTTCATCCCTTTTGACGATCTTCCACTTCATCCACAGGTCCACACCCACCTCTTTTTTAAAAATCATTTCTGTGTTTTGACACGAGATTTCGTTTACTTCCGCTGGCGCTTTACGTCAAAGCCGCGACTTATTTTCATAATAAAGAACTTGTTTTTTTTTCTTGAATAGATAATTCGGTTCCTGGTACGATTCTGAATTGTTCTGATTGAAATTTTATATATTATTTCAGTTATTTTGGAATATAATAATGTGGTTCAGATTTTAATTTAATTTTTAAACATAATTTATAACCTTCCCCAGTGGACACATGATATTATAAAATTGTAAGCTTTATAAAATATCATATTTTCTATTTTTTTATAATAGAATTTTAGAATAGAATTTAGAACGAAAAATTATTTTATTTTAATCAGGGTGACCACTTAAACATTTCTGTTTATTTAAATTTGAAAAACACGTACCAGTACAGAGGGTAAAAATATGGAATTTGAATATTTAAGTAAACTGGACAAATTGAATTTGGAGGTTTGCGCTTGGACGTAACACGTCAACTTTTATAATATTACTATAACTACAATTTAATTACAGTGTTTTTCTGCGGGAGCTGAGATTGGTCCACACAAAAATGACCATCCGTACCAGTTTATGGACTCCGGGACCATCAGTTTATTCAATGGCAGAGGAAACTGGACAGCACGGGAAGAACTCAGGTTGTTGGATGCCATTGAGCAATTCGGATTCGGAAACTGGGAGGATATCAGCGAACATATCGAAACACGAACACCGGAAGGTAACTTATTATTTCTCACAATCAATATTTTTTTAAGATTAATACAATTGGAACTGTTTTAATGATACTGAACTATAATTTTAATTTGCAGAAGCGAAGGAGGAATATATATCCAGGTACTTGGAAGGAAACATAGGAAAACATACTTGGCCACCAACGGAGAGCTACAAACCAAATCTCACCGATCAAACTAGCTCAGATCATGGACCTTTATCTCCCGATCTCACTTCTCGGTTGCCACCTCTTGATATTACAAAAGAAGAGGCTGCGCAACTCGGATACATGCCTCAACGAGATGATTTCGAATGGGTTGGTTGCATTTATAAATTCCTTTTAAATCTATTCCTTATATGTTCTTTAATTTTCCAATTATGTATCTCTGCATTGAAAATTTAAATGAGTTATAAAACGAACTCTTTAAATTTAAAGGATTACAACCACGAAGCGGAATCTCTCGTGTCCTCTCTATTTTTAAATCCAGCCGAAGACGATGATCTCGACATTGCTCTGAAGCTCGCACAAGTCGATATGTACACAAATAATCTCAGGGAAAGGGCGAGAAGAAAACGCGTTGTCAGGGACTACCAATTAGTATCTGCTTTTTTTTCGACTTCAAGAAAAGACAGGGGAGTCAAAAGGAAACGGTCCAAGGAGGACAAGTAAGTTTTCTTTCAATTGCAATTAAAAATTTCAAGCTTCAAGGCAAAGCTTCAAATCTTCTTTTGAAGATATTAAGCATCTTTTGAAACTAAATTTATATTCTCTTTTGTGAAACGCAGAGACTTTCGAGAACGAATGCAAGTATTTGCTCAATTCTACACAGCTCAGGAATACGAACAGTTCTTAGCTAATCTCGAGAGAGAACGAGAACTGCGATTGCGACTTTCAGAGTTGCATCGTTATCGGGAAAATGGCGTTACAAGACACGAAGAATGCGCACATTTTGAACAAGTCATTATGCAAGCTCAAGGCCAACCAGAAGTGGATCATTGGACCGATAAAAAAACTGTAAGTATTTTTTGACTTCGTGCCGATAATTCCTTTGCTTTTTTTATTCCCTATTTGAGCTCCGATTAGTGATTAAACCCTTGAGCTTAAAGAAGGAAGATCGGGTTTGGTATCTGATCCGGCTTTAATAGAAAATATATTATGCATACTTTCCCGAGGTTCTGGTGATTCGGATTCCATCTTAAACTGTAGATAGATTTAGTATGAGAGTAGTTGGAAACTGCAAGTTAAGAATCCGTCTTAGGATCAAAGACATAATGGTTTTGATGGCTAAAGGAAATGATCTTTACTAACTTTTCACGGGGACAATTATTTAACAAGTGGAAAGTTTTTAATCAACATAGGAATGCTTTATATTTATACAGCAATGGTTGTTGCACGAAATAAATGTACCCGCAATTTTTCTTTTTCCTTGCAAGAAATTATTCGTTCATAAAATTCACAGTTTAAGTAGACTGTCATTTTTTATAATTGAAAAAAAAGCTTTTGAATGGTATTTGGCATAATTTATTTCTGGGGGGTTTCTTACTGAATCCGTGTTCGGAATATATTTTGTAAAGCATGAAATCTCCCTTATTTTATTTACTATTTAAATTATTATATTTTACTTATAATTATGGCAAATTACGCAATTACATACATTTGCAATTTCTTTTAATTTTCTAGTTTTTCATTTTAAATAAAGCTTAAATTTAACCATTCATATTAGAATCTGCTTTTCATTCACTAATTCGATTGTTTGTGGTGCGTGTTGCCAGGCGTTTGTTAACAGATTGTATCAGTTTGCATTTCACTTAGGGCAGCAGTGGGCCGTCCACAACAATTCTCCGCCAAGCCTCAAGAAAAAGGTAAGATTCCCACTAGATCGCTTTTTTTTAAATTTCTTATTTTATATATATATATATATTTTTTTTTTTTCTTTATTTTAAGCAGTATCAGTGTCTTTGATTATTACATATATTACATATCCATGCTTGTAATTTTATTTTCATCTTGAGTAGTTACTTTAAAGTTTATGGTTAAATTCAATAATTAATCTTCAGAGTTATTTCCCTTTTTGAATTCCTAATTCTAAAAAAATATGTTTCGTGACTGTAATTGTGAAACCTGCAACATTTTAAAAGTTTCTCAATATAATTAAACATTCCTATATACAATATTTTTTTAGATTTCCAACATTAATTTACGAATCAATATTCAATTTTTGTCCAGATAATTTTATTCTGAAATGTTGACCCTCATTCTGATTTAAACATGTTTTCTCCAGCTTAAGCTTGTTGGTAATGTAATATCGAAAAATTCTTGTGTGGGCAAAAGTATTGCTGCATAAAATAAGAAAAATATATGAAGAGACTTAGTTCCCAGTTGGAAAATAAATGTATTAATATATTATATTTCGTATTCATAATCTGCTAGGTAGTTTAGCTTTGAATACAAAATGAAAGCAACGTTTATGTTTTAAACTGTTTTCTAAGAGACTTTTTCCATTACAGAGAAGAAGAAAAAAGCTACTCTTTCACCGACCGAAAGTCCATTGCAAGAGAATCGGCCAGCACCAGCTCCTCAATCAATCACAATCGGACGACGATTCCAGCCAATCTGTGGGTGGAGCAGGATAGCAATCCCAGTGTAAATCGGCCTTTTGCCGGTTCCAATTCTACGGAGAGGGAAATGAACACCTTGAATTCCGGGAAGCCAGAGGAATCAGACGAAAGGGATATAGAAGTAGAGGCAGCATCACATCTTCTCACAAAACAGGAAAAAATACTGTGTCTTCAACTCGATCTCAAACCCACACAGTATTTGACTCAGAAAGCGATTTTACTTCAGGTAGTAATAATTTTAATATAAAACTTTCGATATCAAGTCTGATCCTTTTTCAGAATCTTTTAGATAATAAAAATTAGAAAAAACTCGAAAATGTAATCAGTGATCGAGATTTTCAAGATATTTTAAAAATAAAGAATTTTCAAGGATTACAAAAAATTGTAACGAATTTTGATTGGATTTTAGTAAGTTTAAATAGATTTCCAAAAATATAACGATATTTAGATTTAGAAGTTTTTGAAGGTTTTCGAAAAGTAATTTCTGAAAACATTTTAAATTTTGTAAAATCTTTAAGTAAAAATATTTGAGTTTCCTTTCTTGTTCTTTTTGTTTCTGAATACCTTTTCATTTTATTTTCCATCGACTCAATAAACTTACTCGCACGATTGATGCAAGGCTTGGAAGGTTGATTTCACTTACCAAATATTATTCCTATAAATAAAAACATTGAAAAAATCAGCTCTAAACAATTTTCCTCGTGTGTACCTTCTTTTGAATTGTATTTAAATAATAGACGACTTTTTATTGTTTTAGGAATATCTGAATGGCAACAAGAGGTCGAACGTGACTCCCCAATCGGAACCAGAGAGTAAAATCCTCCATTATCTTGTCGCAAATGGATGGATCGCAGCCAACTGATGACCTCAGAATTTTTATTTCGTCTCTAAGTCAACCTCTCTATATCCCAAGCTAAGTCTTATCTTTCAAATCAATCCTTGAAGGTCACCCAATCCAACGAATTATGGAACAGGCGAAAAAAATAAAATGAACATTTTTTTTGTCCATTTAGATTGTTTAAGATTTTAATATTAACCAAAGAACGACATCATAAATATTAAATTTATTTATTCCTTGTAAATTTACCAGAAAATAAGAGTTATATAAAGTTATAAAATCCGTGCACATAAATGAAATAAATCTTATTAAAATTTATTTTTTCGAAGTAAAAAAATATATGCAATTTTATAATCGATTTTTTGAAAATTGTGATTATTCCAATCGTGATTTTGATTTTACTTTTATAAGGTATATATTTATAATTTACTAAAGAAGTAAATTTCGCCTGTTTCAAATTCGCCAGTTATTTTCGGCACAAAGACTTTCCAAATTAAAGTACTAATTAATTAATAGAATAGAAGATTAATTGATATATGAAATTTCCGATTGCTGGAGATTTGATTTAAAACATTAATTTCGGCTTTTGTCCGAGTGAGTTGTGTCAACTTGACAATTGTACTGTAAATATGAAAAAAAAATAATTAGTACCTTTCCTAGAAAAGAATGAGAGATTTTCGTTCGGAAATACAAAGTATGATAATTACTGTGAAATGAAATGTGTAGTGTAAATTAGTTTGTGTCGAGTGTTTTTGAAAGTCGTTTTCGTGTGCGATCAAGACATTTCGATTTGTGAAATTTCCAAGCTAAGAAAGTTTTAGATCTCTACATTCTTGAAGTAGGGATAAAAAAATAAGAAATAAACATAAAGATATATACAAAATATTGCGTGAAATCGGTTAAATCTTCCAGAAGAATTTTTCGGTAAAGGGCCTTAATTTTTCTTCCAAATAAAAACGTGCGTTTAAAAATTGCAAGTTTTAATTTGAATTGATTAATATTCTTGTGTTGGATACAACTTTTAATACATTAGAAATTCTCAGACGCATCTGTTATTTATTTTAAAACCTTCGCATCCATTCTTTGATAATTATCTATTTTTTTGTTTAAAGATGTGTTTAAAGAGATCAAAAATTGGGTGTGAGGGTTATATGGATTCCTTTCTCACCTAATGGTATTGAACAGAGACAAGCGGATCTCTATTTTTCCACTGCACTCTTAGAATTAGTAAAAGATGATTAAATGAACGATTGTTAGTTATAAAATATTTAAAACTACCACTACTCCCGCCCAAAAAAAATCCACGCTTATTAACTGTTTAAGAATATCGTAAGTAAGCGAAAGGCGATTACTTAGAAAACAAGAATGTAAAAAAGATTTAGAAAAAAAATTATAAAAAGGTATCTTGGTACCAAAACGAAAAAAAAGACGCTTTGAGTATCTCTGAATACTCGACTTCTTTTTGTCTCTGTAAGTAATAATTATGTTATTACGCAACGATATTTGTGTACTCGGAGTGGCGACTCAATTCAAAAACCGGGAATTTTTTTATATCTCAAGTAGATGAACAGCTAATTCAAAAAAATATGAACTTTCTGATTTATATATAAAAAACAAATTTTACACAAATCTAATACATTCTCTCTGATGAGAATGTAATCATTTCACCAAAAATCTTTGAGAAAGAAGAATTCCCGAGAATTTTTGTCGAAGACTCGCTACTCTGAATTATTGTTTAAGTAGTTTTGGAATGCAGTAGTGAACTTATTGTTCATATTTTAATAGTAAAGCGGAAGAATTTCCTTTAAAAGGAACATTTTCACCTTTTAAAGAGAATAGATTTCAAGTCGATTTTATGTTACTAGAATTTTCGAAATGATGGTAGGGCGTTTTTACTTTATTTTATTTATTTAAACTGTGAATTATTGTTTAGATGATTGATACTGTCAAAGCAAAGACTTGATTAGAACGCGAGGGCGAGTAATTTATCTGAATAGAAATTGTTATGCTTGCGTACATATCTGAAAAAAAGGGAATTATGTTACAAAAATAGTATCTTGGAAAACAATATGCTAAGTTGCAATGCAATTATTATTGAACATCATTATTTTTCAATTAAAGCTAGATTCGTTGGAAGTCGCGCGTCTTTTTTACCTTAACTTTTTGAGATGGAGGGATTTAGTCTTTGACCGTCGGTTTTTCTTTATTGTTCTTGGTGAATAAAAAGACCGTGTCTTGATACGGTAATTAACTTTTGATCTTACTTATTGTCTTTCCTCGTACTGAATGAGATGCTTATGTGATTCAAATGTGCATTGTATCCTGAAAGAAATAGCATTCATCTACATATTGTGACACATTTGTTCGAATTTCGAAAATCTTGATTAAATTCCTGGATATATATATAGACATATGTATATAAATATTATATATTTTCAAAAGATCAAGACTGCTGAAATTTAGTGTGTTCTCCCATCGAAGTACATAATTATGTTGTTGGTATTTCGCTTGTGGAAAACGCAAAGAAATAAAATCATTTACAGATTGAAATATTTGAGTTTTACTCTTCATGTTATTTCTATTAGAAATTTACGAAAAAGGAATAAATTGTACTTTAAGGCGTTTTAGTTTTCCGATTTAGGATGCAAAAATATTGTTTTATTATAGATAGGGGCAAGATTGTAAGGCAATCAATTTTTTGCAATTATGCGATAAAAGATGAGAATTATGCGAAACGTTTCTTTAAAGACTGAAAAAATTTCACAGGTTTTCTAAACAGTCGAAAATTTGACATGAATTTCAAAAAATTTTTTAGAGATTTTGATGTAATTACAAATTTTGTTAATTTTTTTTAACTTTGAATTTTATGTAATTCCTTTTAATTCTTTGAAATTCAATTACACATTTTCGAGTTGTATAATTTTAAGCACTTTAAATTTTAAAACTTCGAATTTGAAATTTTCAATTTACAATTATTTGAAAGACTTCAACAATTTATAATTGAATTGAAGTTTTAAAATTTGACTTTGAATATTTTAATTTTAATTCGTTCAGAGTTCTTGCGTTTAACTTAAATTACAATCCAAAACAATTTTCAAGTCGTAAAACGTATCAGGTTCAACCTTACAAAAAAATAGCTGTAGTTAAATAATAAAATTAGAGTCTTTTATTGCAGCCTTTTATAGAATTACGGAAGCGAGAAAAACCGATTTTGTTGTCTCTTTTGGATGTGACTCGGATTATAATTTTATAATATCCACAATGTTTTGTATTTTAAATTCTGCGAACAAGGAAAGAAGCATTTGCATGTATTATACATAATTAAATTTAAAAGTTCAACTTTAATTTTTCGAATCGCCTCATTACTCACATTATCACTCGAGATGGTCACAGAGGAAACAAGTTTTGTACTGCGTTAAAAAAAAGAAAAACTTTCTCTCTGGCTTGAACATAAACAAGTTTGTACAATTTGCACCTCGATTCAATGAGGTCCAGGTCACCCAGACCACTTTACACACCTTTTAATTCACTTTTTATTTCTATAACTTAATTCGTGACTGGGAAATTAAAATGAAATTGAACCATAAAGTAAGTCAAACTTAATGGCTTATTGTTTTCTGCATATATAACACGGAAGAATAATAATTGTATTTTATGGCTAGCTGTCCTTTCAAATTGTTTAAGTATTTGGAGTTGAAGAATCGAGACAAGTAAATTTTAAATTTTAAGTTGGATTTTTTTTAAGGATTTAAGGCGTTAGACTAAAGTGTTAAGTTCAAAATTCCATTCTCCATTTTACTCAACGATAATTATAGATAAATATTTTTTCGCTCTGTAGCGCTAATCTTTTTTTAAATATAAGACTGCGTAGAGAACGAAAAAATATTTACTTTCGATACTTTTTGCATAAAACAAAGAATTCAAAATTTAATATTTTCATTTTATTTTAAAAATATTTGAATTAGATATTTTCTCGCTCTGTACGCATAATTCTAGTTAAAAATTGATTAATTATGCAGAGGGAAAAAAATTCAAAATTTAATATTTGTTGAGTAAAATGAAGAAATCGAATTTTTAAATTAGATTAGTTTAAATTTAAGTTTTATATTTTTAAATACTGGTCTTTATTAATAAAAATTAGAAATTAGTCATTTTCACTAGGAAGATTTTACATCCGCAGAAGTTCATTGCGAGGTTGCTTAATGCTCATTCTGACCTTGTTGGTATGAAATTATTACTTCTTCAAATAAGTTATGAGTCTTGAGTGGTGAGTCGTAAGCAAGATAGAAATGTCTTTGAAGTGTTTTTACGCGGGCAGAATCGCGAGTACACTGAATACTAAGTTGATACTAAGAAAAAAGAAAAAAATCACAATAAATCGTTATGCAGATTTTCTGATTTGGCATTTATATAAAATTATTATTATTATTATTATTTATAGAAAAATAAAAGCTGAAAAGTTCGAAGTCTAAAAGTACTTTGAATAATGGCATCAATCACACATTATGATTAATTGTTTATGAAGCGTCCCGTGTCAAATAGATAAACAATCTTTAGACCGGAGACCATGAATTTAGAAAAAGAAACATTTAATAAAAAGATTTTTATTTTTTACTTATTTCAAATTTTTACATTCTCATCATTTTTATAATGGAACGCTCAGGTTTCTTTTAATTAAATTCTTGAATGGTTCTTTGATTTCCCCAAAAAGAGAAATTTGGAATTCCCAGCCTTTTAAATTTCAACCTCTCTAAATAATTCTTTTAATTAAAAATTTTTTTAAATTACAAACTTTTTCAATTAGGTATTTTACAATAGAAAAATTTACTGACATTTTATGTAACCCTTATAAAACATTTATAGAACTGAGAATCTGGGAAAGTCGCTAATTTGAAAAATTAGGAATAAAAAAATATTTTAATAAATTTAAGTAAATATAAATAAAAATTTCAGTAAAATGCTTTTGATTCTCTTTAGAATTTAAAATTTAGGAATCTTCGATAGTTCAGATTTTTATTATTTTTATTTTGGACCGTAAATTATGAATTTCGGATCAATTAAAAAAAAAGATTAATCACTGGGTCTGAAAACTTGTTTGTTTATTTTGATTTGCAGTTTCGTTTCAGGAATAAATTAATTGACAGTTCTTGTGGTTCAGGTTTCAGAATTCTAAATTAGAGTTGGGATTTCCCTGGATTTACCTTCACTTTATTAAAATGTTTTCCCAGAGTATAAGATTATAAAAGTGTTAAGTCATCTAGAAAGTATCGGAAGCATCATGAGATCCTATTAACGTCCATTTAATGGGTGCAAAGTAGTAAAATATAGTGAACTTAACAATCTTGAAAAAAAGAATAAATAAAACAGGAAAATATCTTAGACAAGATAATAATTGAAAATGATTCACACTTTTCTGTAGGTAGGAAATTTGAATTCCTCTTAATCTTTGTATAAGTTGAAAACAGAAATATTTAGAATAAATTAAATTTTGTAACAATTATGTAACATATATATATAACAAGCATGTAACAGTAATTTAACATTTATGTAACAATGTTACCTCTTAGTTACAGAAAAGTAAATAATAACTTGAATAATGGTTTCTAATAATAATCATTTTAAAAAACCTTTTTTTCTGTCCTTTAATTATTTAAAAAATTCCAAATTTTTTTTACTGGGTAAGATAAATAAGAATACGAATTATTGTTGTAATTATTGTAATTATTGTTGTTTGAATTATTTGTAGATAAATATTGTTTATGTATATATTTTTGTGTATAATATTTTTTGAATAATAGTTCAAACAAAAATAATTCTTATTTCAAAAGCAGAAGTGGATTCGAGGTGAAAAAACCTATTCTCAGAAGAATTGTGTTTTTACCATCAAACTTTTCTTATTGACAAAAAAGAAAGAATGAGTAATATGTCGTCATTTTTAACCCCGAGTTGAGCAAATTATGCAAATCCTCTCAAGAGTTTCTATTTATCATTAGATTAAGAATTTTTTTGGTTTCTTTCAAAGTATTGTAGGTGCCTTGAAACAATGAGTGAAGACTTCTCAAAATAGTTTAAAAATACATTGGCATTCAAAATTCGAAAAAAATTGTAAGTAATTAGCTTGTCTATTGGATGATAAATTTGTTTACTCTGTGTCAAAATTTCTAGCGAAAATTGATGATTGCTAACGGTTTATATTAATTTTGTTAGTGTGACTTAAAAGATTCTGTTTAAAGGCATTTTAATTGAGAATATAGAGAAAACATCAAAATAAAAATAAAATAAATAAATGAAATAAAAAAGTATTATTTATTAATTAATTTTTTTATAAAAAATAAGATAAATTAAAATTAAGGCTTAGATAATGTTTAATATCTCATTGTTTGAATGGAAAACCTCTTGCGTAATAAATAAATAAATAATAATAATAATAATAATAATAATAATAATAATGGGAAAATACATGAATAGAGAATAAAACTCGCGAAAAGATTCTTTTTTACCTTCGTCTACCCTTTTTTTTTATTGTGCGCCTCGTTACAATGTGTCGGTATTTGCAGAGGAATTACATTCAATTACACGTCCTTAATACTCATGGGCGGAACGATGGCGCGTTAATTCATCCCACTGTGTAATTAAAAGGCACGCGCTATCTTTTTCTGTTATCAACGAGCTCATGTCTACACGGTGGGAATGTCCTTAAAAAAATTTGAATGCTTGCTACGTGGAGGATTAAAAAAACAGGTTTTTTACTTGGGAACTTTTCCTATATTTATTTAACGATTTAAAGACTCGAAATTAAAATATAGAATTATATTTTGGGCCTTATTTTGAGTATAATTCGGGTTTTAATTTTGGGTTTTACAATTTGAGCCTTATAAATGGGCACTATGTTTTCAGTCTTATTTTAGGTCTTATATTTGGGCCGTATGTGTTAGGTTCTACATTTTGGGTTTCATTTTTATCTTACAAATGGGCCTTATTTTTGCTTTAATATGTATATTTTTCATGTATATGGGTCCTATATATTTTTGTGTCTTGCTTTTAATAAAGACTCATCTTCGTCGTAATTTATTGGGCCTCATTTTGGGCCTTTTATTTTTAAGTCTTATATTGGGTTCTCATTTCTAGTGTCCTATCTCTGGTCTTGTATTTTGGACCTTATTTTACCTCTTGTTTATTGAATTCATATTTTTGGATGTTATCTTGTTGGGTCTTATTTTGATTGATTATTTTTTGGTTCTCATTTATGGGTCATAAATTTATAAAACTTGAGAGTTGTTATTGATGGCTCTATAATTTTAGATCCTTTCTCTATAATTATAAGTCCTAAATTTTCATCTTATTTAAATTGAGCCTTATTTTTATAAATATTCGCAATAAATTCCCATTGAAACTTGAAACTAGGACTCAATTTTTGACTACTCTTTGCGGAGCCTGACTGTAGTTTTTTGTATCTTTCCACTATGTAGACTACATTTGACCAACTTTTTGAATACAAATGGACATATGTTGTTATCCATAAATCTTATTATGCTAAAACCAAAGATATATCTTTGCTAAAATCAAGAAACTCAGTGAATACGAATTAGTCGAGGACAAGAATAAATAATCACTTTTCTAGAGCGACATGGACGAGTCTTCAGCCTCGCACGAGGAAAGGAAAAATTCATCCTCGTCATATGCAAAGTGATCGTCTCTAGACATTATTTTTTTTGCAATTTGTATTGGTGAGCTCACCTGAGCTCACCGTCAATGTTTTAGTCCTTTCTTGAGAACAAAGGTGAAGGTGGGGGTCGTCGTTTCCCACTTCATGGACCCCCCTCAGGGCTTTTGCGTAATCAAACGTCAGACAGGACGTATATAAACTCCCGTCTCGAATCTGTCCACGCACTTGCTCCTGATTACTGCAAATACTCAGGTGAGCTAAGCAAAATATCAAACATTTCGCAAAATCGGCAATAATCGGTGAAAATCGGGAAAGTGATTAATTTCGAAAAGTGCGGCGAAGTGTGTCCCTCGGGTTATTTTCAAAAATTGATACATCAATATTTTTCATTTTTTTTTATACAGTTAAAATTTTAATTAATTAATTTTAATTTTTTACAATTTAAAATTAATTTAATTCGGAAATCAAAGTCATTTATCCCAATAAGTTTTTGGGATCTCTGAAGGTAACAGATTTATTCTCCAAAAATTGGTCATTATTTTAATTTAATTTAGTTCTGCAATTTATTTAGCAATTAAAAAATTTTTAAATTTGGGAAAAAATCAGTGTTTTTAATTTAAATTCGGTACATTGTAAGAAAAAATAATATTGCGGATAAATAACTGGAATTTTGAGTTTCATTCCATTGATTAATTTGTATTAATAAAATCAGAATTTTCAATTTAAATCATTTGGAATTCTAATTTTGTTTACACCTAACTAATTTCACTGTAATTTTTACTGATTAGAATTAGTGATTAAATTAAAATTTTTAATGTCACTTAAATTCATAAATTTTATGATATCCATAATACTCTAAAATAATTAATCCGCCAGATAAAATAAAAATTCACAGACTCAAAGCCTTTGAAATGGAAAATGGTTCAAATAATAAAAAAGAAATAAAATAAATTATCTGAAATATATTCCTTTGTGGAAGGAAGTGTTAGATATAATTTTGCAATTTCCTTTCACTTGTTGGAATGTTAAAATGCAAGCGGTGTCAGTTTGCCGGTAGTAAAAGAAAAATAATCGCGCAAGCGTGTAAAATATTATATAGCTTGAAAGTTGGAATTCCTGAATGTACTAATAAAAATTTTAGTGAAGTCTCGTTAATATTTTTAATAACTATTTTTTTTAATAACTGTTTTTTTTTTTCAGTCAATATGAAGCTCGCTGTGGTCGTCCTTGTCGCATTCGTGGCTGCCGTTTCTGCGGCTCCCCAATACACCACCAAATTCGACAACATCGATGTGGACCAAATTTTGAACAACCAACGTTTGTTAAACAATTATGTCGGTTGTCTTTTGAGAGACGCAAGCTGCACTCCCGATGGCAAAGAACTCAAAGGTACCTCAAAAACAAATCTTCACGTCAATTTCGCAAAAAATATTTTCCAAAGAAAATTAAAAAAAAATATTTATCTCTTCTAGCTCAGATAAATCTTTAATAAAACACCAACAAAAAATAACAAATCTGCCGAAAATCTACTCATATAGTTGAAAATAATCGATTTTCTAATAGAAACGTTTCATAACTTTCCAAGGCTTTACAATTTTTTTTATATTTATTAATTAAAAATGGTTTTACTAATGAAACCGGTATTGATAAAGCATAATTAATAATACCACAAGCGTCCATTGTGCGAAAAAATGTCTAAACTCAATTGATATGCAAAAACGTGAATCACTGATTTCTTGCGAAAGAAATTGACATTTTGATAAGCTACAGCATAAAATCATTTTATAATTTATAGCAATTTATTTCTCCTTTAACGAAGAAAAAAATAATGATTAGGACAAAAAGACATTTTCAACAATTTTTTTTTGGTAATTCCGATATGTAAACAATGTTTTTTGCGCATTATGCATAATACATAATGCGTTCAATCGGTTTAAAATGTTTTTACTATAATCTATTAAAATATCTCGATTGGAAGCAAAATTTCTTATCGTACTAGCAGATTTAATCAAAATATAATGTTTTTCATCTATCATTCATTTTTTTAGAATATTTAACGAGACTATAAAATTTATACAATTTTTTAAACTATTTAAAAATTCATTCACTATTTAAAATTAAATTTTAAAATAGATCTCGACTCATATTTCGTGCCACAATTTGAATGGTGTGAAATTTAAAATTAGATATTTTATTCCTTGATATTAAAGAATTGACTGATATATTTAAAACCCTAATATTTAAGCTTTATATTTATTTAATGATATTAAATTTCCATGTGAGCTAAATTAAAATTTTGTTTTAGCTGTTCTTCCTGACGCTTTGGCCACTGAATGCTCTAAATGCAGTGAGAAGCAGAAGCAGGGTTCAGAAAAGGTAATCAAATTCTTGTCAACAAACAAGCCTGAGATCTGGAACGAAATTCTCGCAAAATACGACAAAGACGGAGTGTACAGAGCAAAATACGAAAAACAAGCTAAGAAATTAGGAGTTGCTGTTTAAATTAAAAAGAATGATGATATCCTTCGATTTTTCTCATCGATTGGAATCTCAACAACCTATTTTACCTCCGCCTCAATCATAAGGTGTTTTTTTTAACACTTCATGATCACTAGGACAACCGGCTTGTTCTTTTAAGTTGTTATGTATTTTATTATTATTATGTAAATTTGTATATGAAGCGTACGCTCTCAAAAAATAAATTAATAAAGTCTTAATTCTAAAAATCTTCTAGTATAATTTCTTCCCACATCTGCTAAAATTCTGTTGCAAATCTGTTATAAATCTCCTCACTATAATCTAGATCTTCTCATTAAAGTTTGTATTTTTATAAATACTGGAATTTTAATTAATTTTAAAACTTTTAATGTAATACATATATGTAAATCTTTTGCAATACAAAAACAATAGAAAGCTACAAACTGTCAAAAAATGAATTGGTTTATAATTAATCAATGTTAATCAATAGTTGATTAAATAAAATGGAGCGTATGAATCGAGGTGGTCAAATTGCAGAACGTTGTATTGAAAAATGTATGAAAATATATTTGAAAAGATGCCCAACTTTATTTCACGTGTGTTACGATCCAATTGGAACTCATAAAAAGAAAAGAGCTGCAATTGGATTTTTGCTTGGATTTTTCATGGGGTTTTTATTCTACGAATTGGTCATTGTTGACCTACAATTTAATCAAAGTACTAGTTTGATTCTGGGAGCTATTATCATGACGCTTCTTTCTATTGGATGTGCCACTTCGATACAGGTTAATGTTTAATTTTATATTATAATTTACTATAATTTTAATGATAAAAATTCACAATAAAAAAAAAAACTATTTTAGGTGAGATGTATCAGTCTTTTGACGATTCCAGCCTTCTGTGGTCGATCAGGTCGAAGTGTCCTGAAGACTTTGGTCCTCGGTTACATAATTGCTGGACCGATTTTTAATTTGACTTTTAATGCAAAAGAAGTTGTGAGAACCTTTTCTTGTACGACTCAACTCACCTACAATCTGACGAAAACTAGATTTGACTTGATGTTTAAACCATTTAAACAGGTATGAACCTGAAAATATTTCAAAAGTTTGAAAACTGCTATTTTACTAAAAATTCTTCCACCTCGCGATTTTATTTTTCTATAAAATCTTGTAAAACAGATTCTAATGATCAAAATTTACGTAGTCGAATCTTTGCAATGGCAAAAACTATCCTAGCTTTATCTTAAAGATTATAAGAGGATAGAAAAACAATTAGAAAGGTTTACAGATGCATATTTAAAGAATTCATTCGTTCCCTAGGCTCTTTTGAACATGAAAGCTGATGCTGAAGAAGTGAGGGACACCTTGTCGTCAGTGAAGGAACTGACGATGCCTATAATTGAGGAAATAGAAGGTGAGGAGGAAATGAGACGTCTTAAAGAAGAAAATGACTACTTGGATGATTTACAAAATGACACGAAGAGGAGTGAGGAAATTGAGGAAAAAAGTCTTAGGGAACAGTCAAAAGCTAAATCAGAAGGCGAGGTTTATGAAGCAAAGTATAAGGCTAAGATTGAGGCAAGATGTGAAGAGCAACTGAGTCGAGGCTCTGAAAGGTGCAGGTATGGTCTTCCAGTTTCAAATTATCGTTTATATTGTTTATGAAGATATGAAGATTTGAAAATCCTTTTCAGAGAGATGTTTGCTGAAGCGTATGACAAGTGCCATGTAAAGGTGTCAGTTGCGGCAGCCTGGCTGCTCTGTTGGCCGATGAAACTGAACTTTGTGTGTAATATAGTCCAGGCTTTAGGCGGATCTAATATTTGTGATCCGGATGGAAAAGTGGATGTTGGGATTGGAGAAGGATATGCGATCTTGAAAGGTATGATCGAGTTATTAGATTTGTTTGGGAAAAAAACAGCGGAAACAATAGTTAGCTTATAAACCTCCTAAAGACCTAAAAACATTTTTAACAGTGATCATTAGCAACAACAACGCTAACAATTACTATCATAAACTAATTGTCTAAAACATTACCATTGATCATTCTTAACTACCACCTTATGCCAATTGCCCATACAAACATAAACAAACCATATCCGTAACAAGAACAAATCATATCCATATCAACTCTCATAAAGTTCTGAAACCTGAAGACTTATTACAAATTTATTATTGTCTAACATTTTAACAATTACAATTATAAGTCATTCATTTTCCACTGACAATATCCATCATCCACCATATCGGAAATATTGTTTCTAATCATATCATCCAATCAACTCTCATAAACCTCCTAAAAACCTAAAATCGTCTTCAACATTCATTATTAGCCACAAAATTCCAATTGATCCATACGATTTTCCCGATTCTAGATTCGAAGAACAAGCTCAGCGAAAACATGAAAGAAGCAACTCTCCAATACAAGGTCCAAAAAGCTCCAGTTGTTCTTGACGTCCATGGAGCAAGTGACTCAGCCAAGGCCATCATGCACGATTTCAGTGTGAGAAGAAAGATCTTTGACAGCGTCGTCACCATCCTCAAAAGAGGTCTATCCTTCATCTTTCTCAAGATCATCCTCAGTGCTCAGAAGTACCACGATAACTACCTCAACGAAATAGAATTCGACAACATCTATGTCACTCCCTACTTCCGCAAAATTGATGCAAGAAGAAAAGTTAGAGGAAGCTTCACTCTCTTGCCTCTGAAGAAAAGTGAACGCGGCACTTTCGTGGATCCTTACAGGATGGGGCAAAGCAAAACAGAGAGGATGAACCTCATGGGTCATACAGTTAAGCTCATCTTGGAGATGGTCACTGCGACTGCTTTTGTGCTCCTTGACAAGCTCTTCTTCGAGACCCTGGACCTTGTCAGGAGACATGCTTATTTGGAATACACTCAGGTTGAAGTTTCTCCTCTAAATTTAGTTTAATAAATAATAATAATAATAATAATAATAATAATAATAATAATAAATTAATAATTCTGATGGTTGAGTTTAATGATTACATCTTCCAAATCCCTTGTTTAACACAGGCAGGTCACCACGACATGTCCCTCGAAGTCCGAGGAACCGGAGTGATAGCATCCTTGATAAGAAGTGTCATCCGCAGTTTCAACATCAAGAAGCGAATAAAAATGGTAGTAACTAACGAAGCTTGTCTTCCCCAGCCCAAACATCTCCCAAACTCAATCCTTCTCAAGATCTATGGTACCTATCTAGGCATTTGGTTTATGCTCCTAGGAACAGCGTACACCCAACGAATGAGAAGAGTCATCTGCTCTTTTTTCTACCGGAAGAGGGAAAAGCGTCGTGTTCTCTACCTCTATAACGAAACACTGCGACGTCGTCTCGGGTACTTCCGGTTCATGAAAGCCAAAGTGAAGAACCTCGTGCGGGCTCGTCTTCTGGAGCAAGATATGGATCCTTGGTTGGCGCTACGATTGAGACATCCGAAGATTTGTGGATGGCTGCAGTACTTTGCTTGTTCTAGAGAAAAATGTCTTATTTGTGAGGAGAGGGAGACGAGGAAGGGTCCAGAGTTTAGGAAGTGCACTACACCTGGTTGTCCCTTTGTTCATTGCCTAGAGTGCTGGAGAGATGTGGGGGAGATATGCTTGGCTTGTGCGGATTTACCAGAGAGTGAATCTGATGATTATGATGTAGAGAATGAAGATATTTGAAGGTTTGAGAAGGTATGACGAATCGTTATTATCAGTGAGGGTGGCACTAACTGCTATCTTGATTGTTATTGTCTTTGATCACAATTATTAACGAGGCAATTCTTAGATTGTGATTAGCCACGTTATTCCTAACAAAGATGGTTCACTAATGATAAACACATAAGAACACATAGACATATTACAAAAAATAATACATTCTCTGATGAGAATATAAAAATTGTGTACTGCATCATCTTCAACAATCATGTTTTACATATAAGAATTATAATCAACCACTGACTGGATTTCAAAAGATACTATCTATAATATTGTCACATCATTCAGAACAATTGATTAAAAGAGTATCTAGATAAATTATCAATAATGAAGATTATCAACCATGTCATTAACACATCAGCTATATAATGTTGTAATGTTTGTATTCACAGTAGCAATTTTAGCTAAGGAGGATCATTACTTTTGAAGATATTCTTGGGTATTCAGGAGGTTTATGATAGTTTATATGGGTGATGTGGTTTGTACTGTTAGCTGGTCATTAAGGAAAGTCATTGTTATTGGTAATGTTGTATCTAAACGAATTTTCCTAGGATACTTGTTACAATTGTTAGGTTGTTGCACATGATTGGTTTAAAGACTAACATTAAGGATGTTCATTTTTAACATCATTTATGATGTTTTAGACGATTATTGTTAAAAATAGTGTTGCTGAAAACAGTTGCTAGAACTGATATGGTAAACTTCATGTTGGATGTCTTTTTTTTACTGAAAAATGAGTGATTTATTGTTAAAATGTCTTGCAATTGTTAGCAATGTTCTGACTAATGATGAATGTTGAAGATGTTTTTAGTCTTTTACGAGGTTTATAATAATTGGTATGGATGACATGATTTGTTTATGTTTGTATGGAGTTTAGCTAGTTATTAAGGATGGTCCTTAATTATCTTTTAGACAATTATTTTCATCAATAATTTTGCTAATGATGGTTGCTAGAACTAATATTGTAGACCATATCTCTTTTTAGTGGAAAAAAAATGATTTATGATTGTAATCGTTAGAAATGTTGTTGATAATGATAAATGTCTATAAATCTTTAACAAACCATTTATCAAAACCATCCTGATCAACATGTTATCCCCGACTGATTCAGAGTTTAAAAAAGCCCATCGATTTCCTCTCGACATGAAATCTCTTACCTAAGAAAATAAGTACCAATCGGATCGACGCAGCAACTAAATCACAATCTACAAACTCGATAACGAGCTTCCTATCCATCCTAATGGGACCAGAAATTATGGAAGATCGCAATGTGGTTTATTCGACATGCACGATAGCACAAGAAGCGTCTCTAATTCCTTGGAAATCGCGTGCGAGAGTAATTCTGGGTGATTTGCCTGTTGAGCTCCGTCCTCTAACATGGCATATAAAAAATACCTGCTATAAAAAATGTCTGCTAATAAGGAGGCGCGGGCAGTCCAGTGACAATGGTCTTATCAGGTTCAGTTAAAATCAGCATCTTCCTTTTCCTCTTTTTGGTCGTTTTCACCAATGCAGAGGAAAAACAAAAGTATACTACTAAGTATGATCATATCAATGTGGATGAGGTGCTAAAAAGCGAGAGGCTCGTCAGCAACTACGTGGGATGTCTTCTTGATCAAAATCCCTGCACTCCTGATGCTGAAGAACTGAAAAGTGAGAATAAAACTTGTTTTTTTTCCTCATTTACAGATTCATTATTGTTTCCTTAATTAGGAATTTTCGAGGGTGTATTTCATCGTTTTAACTTTTTTTTATTATTAATATGGAATATTTTATTTGGGCCTTATTTTTGGGTCCTAAATTTAGGTCTTATATTTTTATAATTTTTATTTTATTCGTCCATTATATTTTGGTCTTATATTTTTAGGACCTACTTTCTTGGCAAAACTTACTACTGAGCCTTATTTTGTATCCTATATATTTGAGGTCCTATTTTGGGTCTTAAATTTTTGTTTACTTTAGGTTTTACTTTATTGAGCTTTATTTTCTTCAAGCCTAATTTTTTGGTATTTATTTGGAATATCCTGGCTCTTATTTTTTGTTTCTAAATTCGTATGTGTTATTCCATATTTGGGCCCCATTTTTGGCTCTTATTTTGTATCCTATTTAGGTCCTATTCTGGAGTCTTATATTTTTTGACTTGATTAATTCGTCCTTCATTGGGCCTTACATTTTTACCTATATTTTTGGATTCTAAATGTAGGCCTTATATTTTGGGTTCTAAATTTGGCCTCATATAATTTGGGGACTATTTTTGAAAGGGATTTTTTACTTTTATTGTTTTTGTAATTTAATTCTTTTGGGTCTTAAATCTCTGCCTTATTTTGAGGTCCTAAATTGCTATCGCATTTATTTGGACCATATTTGGGCCTTGTATTCTGGATTCAATAAATTTCTCGATAATTGTCTACGGAAATCTTTTTTCTAGGCTCATGTCGTCTACTTTGTGTAATTTTTGTTCATTAAAAACAAAACTTGTTTCTTTGTTGACTGAAATCACTGAGCATTGCCTATCTTCATAGGACAAGTCAATTACGTGGAGCACGAATGAGAGGTGCATGTATTCATAAAGTCGTTTGTATACTCAAACGTCTTCCTTTCATGGTCGACCGCAGTTTTATGAACGACGTTACGCCCCTGCCGAGGGCAAGGCTAAATGTAAATCGCAAAAGGCAATTAAATCCATTCCGTAACGTCTGAATTTCAAGCTGTGCAAATTGATTTTTAAAATTGCCTCGTGAAACGAATAATTAAATGATGCTTAATAACGTACGAGATTTTTCAAAAAGAATTGCATATCTAGATCCTCTGGACAACATTATAATGAATTTTATTTGAGGAAATATATTTCTGAATTGAAAATTTAATCACATTTACTGAATTGAAATTTGAATTATCGATTTTTCCGCTTTTATTTGCGATTGGTTAGAGATTATTACGTCATCGACTAGCGCGAAATTTTAAATCGAGAATGAGAAACTTTTATGTACAAGAAAATTTTAATAGATAAAATTGTTGGATATTTTTAATAATAAATATACAAATTTCAGAAAATCTTCCGGATGCTCTGGCGACTGAATGTGCAGCTTGCAGTGAAATTCAAAAAGTAGCTTCGGATAAGTTTTGTGAATTTTTGATTGAAAACCGGAAGGAGGACTGGGATAAACTGGAGGCAAAATACGACCCGACTGGAGCGTACAGAGCTACTTATTTGGCCAAAAAGGAAGAGAAGAAATCTTAATGAAAATTAATGTTGGATTATGGTACTGGACCTAATGAATGGAAAAGTTTTTCAGAAATGATTATTTTCTTTATCATTTTTAATATTAGAACCAGAGACTAGAACTATATTTAACTTTAAACTATAATTATTTGCATGTACTTAAAAAAGATGTTAGAATGTTGTAATTGAAGAGAATAAAAAAAAGTCCTAAGTCTATAGAACAATTTTCGAAGTACAAAAAAGAAAATGAAAAGAAAATCATTTTCCGAAAAGAATAAAATATGAAAAAGATTGAATAATATATCCATTCGACTTTTTTTACGTTAAATATAAATTGGGAGAGGGGATATAAAACCGTCTGTTTGAATTATGCAAGTTGTTCTCCATTGCCAAAGCAATCTTGAAGTCGTTGCTACCAGTTGCTACCGATTCACGATTCAAGAGATAAGAATAAAAAAAATATCAATATACCGAGCTGTTAATTGGCTAAGTGGCAGTAAAAAGTAAAATAATTAATCCACAATGTTATAAACTATTATGGAAGGGAATTTCACGTTACCATATATTGAAGAAGAAATACTTTTCCCTATTCGGATTCTTTATTTTTTTTTCTTTCATCATACAATTTAAGTGGTAATTTCCTTTTCGCGTTATCTAATTAGTGGGAATGAAATAAGTTGCCATTTAAAGAAACTAGAAATTTTCTAAAACTAAATTCTTTTACAAAAAGAGTTATAGAAAGTCTGCAAATTTCATCACAATTAGGTGAATTATTTCACAGCTTTCAAGTAACTGCAATGTTATCATTTTTTTTAATTAGTATTGTTTTTTCTTTCTTATGGTTTTCTTGAAGTTTTCTTTTTGCAGTAAAAATTTTATCATTTTTTAGACTTTGTCAATCCCAATTTACTAATTTATATCCAGGTTTAAAATTGTAATACTTTATTATTTTCTATCGGGTTTTATTAGTTTTTATCCTCCTTTATCCTTTTTGTTCTATTTTTCAATATTAATCCTATTATTTTGTAACTCTTTCTAATCACCTTTTATTTTATTCTTCAAAACAACCATGCCTTCCACTTTTATCTCTTTTTATTCATTCCTATATTTTTCTATCCTTCTCTAATCAGATTTAACATGTTTATATCTCTCGTGCTTTATAATACTTCTGTTTTAAATTAAAAAAAAATAATATTGTAATAAAGTAATACAAATTCTATGAAGTTCTTAAAAATTCTACACAATTTTTGAAAAATCAGGAAAATCTTTTAAACTTTCTTAAACTTCCTTAAAATTCATTAAAATTATTAGAAATCTCATCAAATTCCATACAATCGTTTAAAATTTCACAGAATCTTTTAAAAACCATAAAAAATCTCTTAAATTACCCGACAACCCACGAACACATTTAAAATCCTTTAAAATCTCGTAAAATTCATTAAAATCGCTTAAACCCACTCAAAATTGTATAGCATTCAAAATCAATTAAAATTCCAAGCCTGTGAATCTTTGAAAACGCGATTTAAAAAAAATTACTTGGAAAATCGTGTTTTTTTTGTTTCGACCCTCATTTTTCGAACAAAAAGTAATTTTTTTCGACCTAGAACCGGTCTAGATGGTTGACGCGATGTCTGAACTTAAAGAAAGTGAGGTTATCAAGTCATTTTGAGCAAATAGAACCCTCACAATGGCGCCCGAATGGCCTTAATGAATTTTCTGGCAGAGGTTTTCCATTCGGGCGCCATTGTGAGGGTTCTATTTGCTCAAAATGACTTGATAACCTCACTTTCCTTAAGTTGAGACATCGCGTCAACCATCTAGACGGGTTCTAGGTCGAAAAAAATTACTTTTTGTTCGAAAAATGCAGTTTGAAACAAAAAAAGCACGATTTTCCAAGTAATTTTTTTTAATCGCGTTTTCAAAGATTCACAGGCTTGGAATCATCTTGGAACCGGTCTAGATCATTGACGCGATGTCTGAACTTAAGGAAAGTGAGGTTATCAAGTCATTTTGAGCAAATAGAACCCTCACAATGGCGCACGAATGGAAAACCTCTGCCAGAAAATTCATTAAGGCCATTCGGGCGCCATTGTGAGGGTTCTATTTGCTCAAAATGACTTGATAACCTCACTTTCTTTAAGTTGAGACATCGCGTCAACCATCTAGACGGGTTCTAGGTCGAAAAAATTACTTTTTGTTCGAAAAATGCAGTTTGAAACAAAAAAAGCACGATTTTCCAAGTAATTTTTTTTTAATCGCGTTCTCAAAGATTCACAGGCTTGGAATCATCTTGGAACCGGTCTAGATCGTTGAGGCGATGTCTGAACTTAAGGAAAGTGAGGTTATCAAGTCATTTTGAACAAATAGAACCCTCACAATGGCGGCCGAATTGAAAACCTTTGCCAGAAAATTCATTAAGGCCATTCGGGCGCCATTGTGAGGGTTCTATTTGCTCAAAATGACTTGATGACCTCACTTTCTTTAAGTTGAGACATCGCGTCAACCATCTGGAC